>JAFMOC010000186.1:490000-570000 GCA_019802505.1 Corydoras sp. C115 | reverse complement strand
GGTGTGGCCACCACTGGGCATGATAGTTCAGTGGTTAGAGTGTTTGGCTATCTATCTGAAGGTCCATTAAAGTTACCGATGTGGGTCCTTGAGCAAGTCCTTAAACCCTAATTGCTCCAGGGATGCTGTGGTCAAACCCTGTGCTCGCTGTGTACGTCACTTTGGATAAAAAGCGGTGTCAGCTAAATGTGAAATGAAATAAAATGAGGTACGCTCTTTGGTTTGTACTGTTAGGAAATCTCAATTTCCACGGTGAAGCGTTTTATTTATGACAAACCAAGTCAAAGCAGTGTGTTTTTCCAAAACAAGCCCAAGATCGTGATCGGCTCTGACCTCCGCACCGACCCTCTCCAAGACTGAGCCCCGAAGTTCTGTTGCTGACTCTATTTAATGTAAAAACCATCCCAACGTTCTGCTTATTCACAAACAAAAAAACAACTCATCGAAGGAGTTCACCATGGTGAACACACTTATCTGTTCCTTCCCTTATCTGGGGAAGCTCAGTACCGCTCGCAGCCCTTGAGCTTTATCCACCAGACTTGATGTCTCTATGTTCATGAAACATCTAGGCCTTGATCGGCAGCCAGCTAAATTGCCCCCATCTCATTATCAAATTCACACATCCCCTTGAACATCAAGTACCTTGTGTATAGATCTTTTAATTTCATCCCTTCACTACATCAAAGCTATTTCATCTTTTTAGTGTCTGAAATGTAGAACTTAAAATTGGGGAAAGTGGGAGGTGGAATGAATAAAACAGACAGTAATACAGAAACGTGGTGAGCAGGGAGTTCGGTGACATCTCTGAATTAACCCTGCATTTGCCAAGCCTAGATTTAGATTCAGTCATTTATCAGACGCTTTTATCCAACGCGACTTACAAGATGAGCACAGGGTTCATCACAACATCCCTGGAGCAATGAGGGTTAAGGGTTTTTCTCAAGGACCCACACTGGTAACTGCAGTGGACCTGGGATTTGAACCCCCAACCTTCAGATTGATAACCCAACATCATAACCACTGAACTACTGTGCCCATTATATCCTACTTATTAGTGCGTAATGAACCAATAAAGCACGAGATCGCGTGTATTATTGTGAATAAATTGACGCGAGGCAGAGTGCCGTCAGTCCTCTTTCCCATCATTTATATCATAATACACAACCTCGAGAGCCTAATTGCTTTTACAAAATGGTTACAAACATACTATAATAAAAAATAAGGTTTGATTGATGGATGTGTTTAATAAAAACAAAATGATTAATATTCAAATCTTTCGTAATGTATTGTAGTCCGGTTTTTAAAGTGAACGTTGATCGCTGAGTAATGAGTTACCGGCTTAGTGCTCTCGTGAGTCTGTATTTTTCTTAATTGTACATTATTATAAAATAATTGATTGGACATCACACATTAATACAGATGTGAAGTGGTCAGATGTGTGTATTGTAATTGAAGTCAGCTCAGCCAATCAGTTTAAAAGACCGGAACTACCAGTTTTGTAATGTGGGTGGTTGTTGCCCCTTCTGAATGTTGTGTTTTTCAGATGGACAGCCCAGGTTACGAGTTGGAGCGTCTGCACACCGATGTGACGTCTCTGTGCGGCAGGATCGAATTGCTGCACTGTCCCAAAGCCAAAGACCGGCTCGCTCAGTCAGGTCAGAGCCGGGAATCTTCCACCTAATTATTTTAATCTTAATGCTTCTGTTGGCAGGTGGAGGTGGAAAATCTGCTTTATCCTCTACTAGGGTCACGGTGGGGTGGGGGGGGTGGTTCCCCATGCCCATACTGGGGAGAACATTTCGGGCGCTGGGCAGATACACCCAGGACAGGGTGCCAGTCACTGGGCACACTCACTCACACACAGACGCACTCTATATGTAATAATTTGGAGAACTCAATTGCCTTGAGCCATGTTTTTGGACTTTGGGAGGAAACCGGAGAACCCGGAGGAAACTCACGCGGACACGGGGAGAACATGGAAACTCCACCCAGATTGGGATTCAAACCGGGAATCCCTAGTGCTGAGAGGAGAACGTGCTAACCACTAAGCCACTGTGCCGCTCTCTTTAAGTCTTGACTTGAATAATTAATTCTTAACACTCTTCTTGCAGAAATGGCGAAGTGTCTGGCTAACATCCTGCGGGTTGTCCTAAGCCTTCAGCAGGGTGGGACCCCGGATCCCCGTCACATCCCCCTGTACCACCTAGTGCCCCACATCGGGCGCCTGCCCATGCCTGAGGACTACGCTCTGGAGGAACTGCGCAACCTCACCCAGTCCTACTTGCGCGAGTACATCGTCGGTCACTAAGAAACCAAACGACCCCAAAACGGCGTTCCCACCCAGACTTCAGAACTTGAGTGTCATTCCTGTGCGTGTGCGTGCGTTCGTGTGCATGTTGGAAGCCTCATAGGCGAATGTGATGGCGAGTTTGATTAATTATTGTTTTTTTTTTTTGTTCTTTTTTTAAGTGTTCGAGTGTGTTTGCTTGCTGGAGTGACTCCATGTAGATGTTAAATTGCTGTATCGACCATTTTGGTTATTGGTTCTGACCGGTTCTGCTCATTTCGCCTCGGTTCCTCCCCCGTGCTGTGGCTTTTTATAAGTATTTCTATCTACAGAATGAAACAAGCATCGTTTGGACCGTATACAACCAACTGGGTTGGTGCAGGATGCCTCCAACTGACCTATAGTTCTATAGGTTTGGGCTTTTATCCCCCTCTGTGTCTTTATGTATGATGATGCGAACGTGCACCTCATTTGCAAAACGAGGTGATGTTGGTTTTTTTAACGCAGTTGAGAAGTTTGGATCCGAGAATCTGCATTTAAAGGTTCTCCATCCGTGTACCATACGCCGGTGATTAGAGTAAAACGTAACCTGGTAATGTATATCTTTATTTTTGTAAGGTTTTGTACATATACCAATAAGCAGAAGCGCAGTGTTGGAACGTTTCCGAGGACGTGACCATTAAATTAACTGACGGACGTTTCGTCTCAGTGGGTGGATGTGAGAATGTCTAACTTTAAAACCGAGATGATGCAGCCTTTTGTTCGTTTTGGACATTCTCAAGCATTCTAAGGGCAGTTGCATGTTATGCATCGTACAGCTTCGCGTCATCTACGTCACCGTCCTTCGTTTCTCATGCCCCACGTCTCCTTCAGTAATGAGTTGTTGACATGCCATCTATTCAGAGACCTTTTTTCCTTAAAGCAGCTTCTTTTCCGTGATGCTTTCCTTCTCGCCGAGTCTTCAGTGTGCGAGTGTGTTTGCTCCGTATGGTTGTGCAGATGGTTCTTACATTTAACAAAATAAAACATATTTTTTTCTCCTTGATGTTGCTGAATATCATGCATTATCTAAAATAAATAGAAAAATTCAATGAACCGTCCACTAGAGGGCAGTGTCATCAAGCAAACAACAGAAAGATTTCTCCTGACAGCCTCAAACCTGTTGTTGGTTATTAAAACTCTCCTTCTGAACTCTGTTTGAATCTCAGTATGCGATGCTCAGGCCTGATTGTTCTTTATTAAAATCATTTCTTTAATTAAGATTAATTAAACAACCATGACATGGGCAGTTTGCTTAAGAAAGTCATTTAGCTGATGCCTTTATCCAAAGTGACCTAGAGTTCCATCCATTATCTTCTGCTTTATCCTCTATTAGGGGTAGGGGGGGGGGTGATTCACCATGCCCATCCAGGCAAGAACGTTTCGGGCGCTGGGCAGATACACCCAGGACAGGACACCCATCCACTCACTCACAAACACTCTATATGGGGCAATTTGGAGAACTCAGTTGACCTTGATCCATGTTTTTGGACTGGGAAGAAACCGGAGAACCCGGAGTAAACCCATGCGTACACGGGGAGAACATGGAAACTCCACCCAGATTGGGATACGAACCGGGAATCCTAGAGCTGAGAGGAGAACATGCCAACCACTAAGCCACCGTGCCGCCCATGAATTTATTAGAATTAATAAAACAATACACATCAGTGAAGTTAGAAGTATTTGAATTAGTTGATTTTTATATTATATTACTTTAATTAATAGTAAGTGTTTAAGTGCAAAAGAACTACTCTCATTTATATAATCTGGCCCTTTAGAGATTATTTTTTTAATTGTCTTTTTCTCACTTTTAACTTTATAGTTCGAACTAAAAGGCCGTGATTTACAGCGTTGTTCTGCTGACATTGCGTCAGCTTTTCGAATCTGGGGCAAGTTCTTCTTTCCGATGCGTTCTTGTCTGGGGTTGCATCAGTCTTTTCGTCTGCGTCTGTCTGCAAAGCAGCTGCTTTCCTTCTCGGTATGAAACAAGCCTCTGTGCTCCGGCTACACTGTATTATACAACCCCTGTCCAGATTCCTGCACAGCTTGAATCCATCTGTATCTTATTATAATCCTGTGTAACACAAGTTACATAAAAAATAATGGGTTTACCAGTGGGTTTCTTTTCACCAACCCCTCCCCCACCACCCCCCCGTTTTCTATTCTTTGTAAAGTTGTCATCCAAAATGATTGTGGTTTAAACACATAGTCCATAACAATTTAATGTTTTTTTTTTTTTGGATTTATTTTCCATCCATCCTTCCATCCATTATCTTCCACTTTATCCTCTACTAGGGTCGCGGGGGTGGGTGGGTGGGTGGGTTCCGCCATGCCCATCCAGGGGAGAACGTTTCGGGCGCTTGGCAGATACACCCAGGACAGGATGCCAATCTATCACTGTACTCACACTCACTCACACAGACACACTATATGGGGCAATTTGGAGAATTCAATTGACCTTGATCCATGTTTTTGGACTGTGAGAGGAAACCTAGAGAACCCGGAGGAAACCCACGCGGACACGGGGAGAACATGGAAACTCCACCCAGATGGGGATTCGAACCGGGAATCCCTAGCGCTGAGAGGAGAACATGCTAACCACTAAACCACCGTGCCGCCGTATTTATTTTTATTTTTATTATTTAAAATAAATATTTTAAAAAATGTATATATATGTATAATATTCAATCCAGTTCTGGGAATCCGCTTTACTACCATCTTGGACTTACATCACATAGTTAACCACACTAAAAACATCCAAACGGCATCATTTCGAATCTGACTGCTAAAAGAATTAGGTAAACATTTCCTGTACATGCATCACTTTGAATAATTTTTATATGTTTATATATAATTTATAATGATATAATTGAATTATGGTAATTTAATTGCTTAAGTACAAAGAACGACATGGTCTGACGTTGTTGTGTCTAATTCTGTGCTAAATTATGGAACACATTTACAGAATAACTGCTCTAAGAATGCTGTTCCCATCCCAAACATCTCATTAGTGTAACCCTGATTTCACTGCTCAGTGGAGGGTTACTAAACACCTCAGTGCAAACGGTTGACCGACAGGACAGCAGCATGCTTTCCATTTTTATATGTTTATATACGATGGAAGATACTTAATACAATTGCTTCATTTGTATTTTCATTAATATTAACCTCTTTTTTTTAAATATCTTAAGCAGAGTTTTTTTTGCAGCTACTGTTGACCGCTGTTTAAAAAAAAATCCAATCCAATGGAAATGGCCCCCGAACAGCTCGGATTGAGCAAGCTCTCGTTCCAAAGCAAAGCCCGCCCATATATCTTGGAAAGCTGTCTTAAACTGAAAGCAGGAAAGACCACATTCAGCTCAGCTCCTTCACAGTAAGTGCATTTCCTTAAAACCTACGTTCTTAAACCTTAAGCTTTTATTGCAGTACCTATTAAAGCTTTAAAACAAGTTGTCTCTATGTACAGTGCTTACAAATTGGTCTGAATTTAATCCACATGTGATGAGGGTATGATAGATGGATTTATAAAATAATGGTGGAACATTTTAAGGTTATTCTTATTCAATTTTGCATGCGCTGCACTTTTAAGTTTGTAAATGATACAGAAATGCAGAACAGAACCTGCAGGATGATGTGAGCTGGGCTACAGCATGGGTTTCTCAGAGGGACATGGTAAAGACACATATAGTATACTATATGCATTGCAGTTATATAGGTTTTGGTTTTGTGCATACATGCCCTGTATGTACTGAGCCAGACTTCTGCACCCTGGTTGGCGTTTATTAGGTTTATTTAATTTCTCATGATTTTTTTTTTTACATTTTCCTTTTTTGCTTTTATGGCATCATATAAATAATAAGCATAAAAGCTGTTACTAAAAGTTAATTACTAAGCGCAGATAGGCATGTATGGGTTAAAGTCCTCTGGCGTTACGTATGCAAATCTTCCTTCTGCATTAGAGGTGTGAGTTCCAAGAGTATGTTGAGTGTCTTAGTTTTGTCAATACCAGAAAATAATTGTAAAATAAATATTCTGTTATTACAGCCAGGTGTGATTCAGGGCTTTAAATGCGAATACAACATCTGGTTGCACCTCTGTGTTTAACATCTCATTTCATCCAACCAACCCCCTGCAGAGCAACCACAGTAAACAACACATTCATGTTTCTCATTTTTCTCGGTGGATTTGTGCAGTGCTGGTTGCAAAAAGTCGTGAATCAGTAAAAGAAATATTCCCATTTCTTCTTTTTGTAGAATTAAGGTTAGTTTAGTTTATCATCTCTTATCTTGATCAGGTTGTCTCTGAAACTAACACACACAGGCATGAGAGGTCAAAATTAGTATTTGGGGTTTTTATTTGTATTTTTTTAACATTTAAATTGTTGCATTCATTGCATCATATAAATTATAAGCATAAAATCTATTACTAAAAGTTAATTACTAAGCACAGATGGGCATGTATGAGTTATATTCCTCCCCGGGACAACTGTCATTATATACACAAATCTTCCTTCTGCATTAGAGGTGTGAACCGATTGACTAAGAGCACGTTGCTTTTGAATAAGTGTCTTAGTTTTGTCAATATCAGAAAATAATTGTAAAATAAATACCGTAGTCTATTATTACAGCCAGGTGTGATTCAGGGCTTTAAATCCAAATACATCACATTCATGTTTGTTCAGAGATGACCGTCTATTCATCATCTTTGTATTTTGGGTTTTTATTTACAGTATATTTTTTTAACATTTAAATTGTTGCTTTTATTGCATCATATAAATCATAAGCATAAGATCTGTCACTAAAAGTTAATTACTAAGCGCAAATGGGCATGTATGAGTTATATTCCTCCCCGGGACAACTGTCGTTATATACGCAAATTTTCCTTCTGCATTAGAGGTGTCAACCGATTGACTAAGAGCATGTTACTTTTGAATAAGTGTCTTTGTTTTGTCAATACCAGAAAATAATTGTAAAATAAATATTCTGTTATTACAGCCAGGTGTGATTCAGGGCTTTAAATCCAAATACAACATCTGGTTGCACCTCTGTGTTTAACATCTCATTTCATCCAACCAAGCTCATCCAGAGCCACAGTAAACAACACACTCACGTTTCTCATTTTTCTCGGTGCATTTGTGCAGTGCTGGTTGCAAAAAGTCGTAAATCAATAAAAGAAATATTCCCATTTCATCTTTTCGTAGAATTAAGTTTAGTTTAGTTCATAGATGACCATCTATCCATCATCTTTGTATTTTGGGTTTTTATTTATATTTTTTTAACATTTTAATCGGGGCGGCACGGTGGCTTAGTGGTTAGCACGTTCGCCTCTCAGCGCTAGGGATTCCCGGTTCGAATCCCCATCTTGAGTTTCCATGTTCTCCCCGTGTCTGCGTGGGTTTCCTCCGGGTTCTCCGGTTTCCTCCCACAGTCCAAAAACATGGATCAAGTCAATTGAATTCTCCAAATTGCCCCATATAGAGTGTGTCTGTGTGAGTGAGTGTGTGCCCAGCGATGGATTGGCGCCCTGTCCTGGGTGTATCTGCCCAGCGCCCGAGACGTTCTCCCCTGGATGGGCATGGGGAACCCCACCGCGACCCTAATAGAGGATAAAGCGGGAGATAATGAATGAATGAATGAACATTTTAATTGTTGCTTTTATTGCATCATATAAATAATAAGCATAAGATCTGTCGCTAAAGGTTAATTACTAAACACAGATGGGCATGTATGAGTTATATTCCTCCCCGGGACAACTGTCATTTTATACCCAAATCTTCCTTCTGCATTAGAGGTGTGAACCGATTGACTAAGAGCATGTTGAGTGTCTTAGTTCTGTTAATACCAGAAAATAATTGAAAAATAAATATTCTGTTATTACAGCCATTATCCATTATCTTCAGCTTTATCCTCTATTAGGGTCTCGGGGGGGGGGGGGTTCCCCATGCCCATCCAGAAGAGAACATTTCAGGCGCTGGGCAGATACACCCAGGACAGGACACCAATCTATCGCTGGGCACACACTCACTCATACAAACACACTCTATATGGGGCAATTTGGAGAACTCAGTTGACCTTCAACCATGTTTTTGGACTGTGGGAGGAAACCGGAGAACCCGGAGGAGACCCATGCGGACACGGGGAGAACATGGAAACTCCACTCAGATGAGGAGAACATGCTAACCACTTATCCACCGTGCCACCCGTTGCAAAAAGCCGTAAATCAGTAAAAGAAATATTCCCGTTTCTTCTTTTCATAGAATTAAGGTCAGTGATGCAACATGGTTTCATAGATGACAATCTATCCATCATCTATTATCCCGAAAATCAGGTTTTGTCTCTGAAACTAACACACACAGGCATGAGAGGTCAAAATTTGTCTTTTGGGTTTTTATTATTTGTTAATAATTTAATGTTATTTTTTTAACATTTAAATTGTTGCATTCATTGCATCATATAAATAAGCATAAGATCTGTCACTAAAAGTTCATTACTAAGCGCAGATGGGCATGTAAGGGTTATATTCCTCCCCGGGACAACTGTCGTTATATACGCAAATCTTCCTTCTGTATTAGAGGTGTGAACCGATTGACTTAGAGCACGTTACTGTTGAATGAGTGTCTTAGTTCTGTCAATACCAGAAAATAATTGTAAAATAAATAGTCTATTATTACAGCCAGGTGTGATTCAGGGTTGTAAATCCAAATACAACATCTGATTGACCTTCCCTTATGGGTGTGTTGTGTGTTTAAGTATTTACTCGGGGATTACAGAAAACGAATCTTATCTGGGTGTGTTTTTTAACTGTAGGTTTGCAGCATTGTATCAACACATCAATGGACCTGGTTGTGTTTTTGTGATTTTTAATTCACTGTTTTAACAAACTGTTTTGTTTTGTGAGACAGCTTAGCATGGTTGTCATTATATCAATAAGGTACAGAGTGTGCATTATTGTGAATAAATCACAGGGAAGTGGTGTCATTAGGAACAATGCTTAGTGGAATACAGTTACACCTCCTTCACGTGATTTATTCACAATAATACACACCCTATTGTATCTTATTGCTTTTATAAAACAGCTACAAACACACTAAATTACACTATTAAATGTCTACATAAGTACACTACATAAATGTCAAGGTTTGATTCATAAATAATTCAAAATTATTTAAAGATCCAATTTTGTTGTGTTGAGATAATGATAGGATAATGTCCATTGACGTCCATTGACGTCATTCTGAGAGACTTACTCCTTTAATACCGCAGGTAGGAATATTTTAAAGGTCACGATACGTCATACTTAGAGACTTACACTTTTAATACTGCAGGTAGGAATATTTTAAAGGTCAAGATACGTCATACTTAAGAGACTTACACTTTTAATACCGCAGTTAGCACGATTTTAAAGTTCTATTTACGTCATACTGAGAGACTTACACCTTTAATACCACAGGTAGGACCATTTTAAAGGTCCAATTACGTAAACGTTAATAAACTGGTCTTCGTAAATGATCATTGAGTAACAGGATACAGGTTTCTCTAACAATCAAAAAATCCAGTGGCCAAATTACAGAACGCAATTTATAAACAACAGCCGCAACATCAGAAATATATATTTACATCAGAAATCGTTCACTGTTTATCCATCCATCTATTATCTTACACTTTATCCTCTACTAGGGTCCTGGGGGGGTGTTTTCCCATACCCATCTATGTGAGGACTTCTTGGGCGCTGGGCAGATACCCCCAGGACAGGGCCCTAATCTATCGCTGGGCACACTCATTCATACAGACACACTCTATTTGGGGCAATTTGGAGAATTCAATTGATTTAGAGGAAGACTTAGAGGTGTTATTAGGCATGATGTGTAGTGGAGTACAGTTACACCTCTTACCTGTGATTTATTCACAATACGCTAATGCACACTGACAGCTCAGCCAATCAGATTAAAGAACCGGAACTACCCATTTTAAAAACCTCAATAGTAACTCAATATTAACAATAATATCATCATTAATAACGACTACAGTCTGAGACTTTAACCTTAATCAGTTTGCTGATCTTTGCTGTAAGAAAATCCCTACATTACGTATGGGGTAATTATTAGTTTCAGGGTTTTACTGAGTAGAATGCAACGTCCAAATAATATTTTCATTACTCAGAAAAACCTCAGAACCAAAATTGAGCTTCCATGGGGCTTTTATGTATTTATTCTTGGCGCGCTTTTATACAGAGTTTCGTGGCAGCACGGTGGCTTAGTGGTTAGCAAGTCTGCCTTCCATGTTCTTCCCATGTCCACGTGGGTTTTCTCCATGTTCTCCGGTTTTCTGCCACAGTATTAATTCCCCCTACCTAGTGTGTACCCAGTGATATATTGGCATCTTGTCCTGGTTGTATCTACCCAGCGCCTGAAGCGTTCTCCCCAGGATGGGCATGGGGAACATTGTAGAGCATTAAAATAAAATGATGTATGAAAGTAATTTGCGTTCTATTTTTTGAGATTGAGGTCAGAATCCATAAGTAGGTCACTTTAGTGATATTAATCTTTTCTTGCTTTTGTTTGTTTGAAATGTTTGCGCTCTGTGCTGGCGAGTCGAGTTATCGCTCTGGCCAAACTGACCCACCCGTTCTATTTGGACCCTTGTTTGCGCACTCCCATGAATTCCCATAATGTTGGGAGCTATAATTGTCAAAAATTCACAGCAGTGTGGTTTTTGCATATGCAATGATTATGAGGTTTGTGTTCTTACACACACACACACACACACACACACACACACACACACATATATATATATATATATATATATATATATATATATATATATAAATATATATATATATATATATATATATATATATATATATATATATATGCGCATCCATCCATCTATTAGTTTCTGCTTTGTACTAGGGTCGTGGGGGGTTCCCTGTGCCCATCTAGGGGAGAACGTTTCAGGTGCTGGGCAGATACACCCAGGACAGGACACCAATCTATCACTGGGCACACACTCACTCACACAAACACACTCTATATGGGGCAATTTGGAGAACTCAATTCACTTGATTCATGTTTTTGGACTGTGGGAGGAAACCGGAGAACCCGGAGTAAACCCACGCGGACACAGGGAGAACATGGAAACTCCACCCAGATTGGGATTCAAACCGGAAATCCTTAGCGCTGAGAGGAGAACATGCTACTAAGCCACCTCTCTGCCTGTGATGGATTGGCGTCCTGTCCTGGGTGTATCTGCCCAGCACCTGAAACTTTTTTAAAAATAAAATAATAAGTCTTGAAACTCGGTGGTTAGCACGTTTGTCTCTCAGCTCTGGGGATCCAGGTAACAAATAAAGTTATTTCAGTTTAGTGTTGAGGTGACAGTTAAGTATCCACCATGTCAATGTCCATTCCCTGGATTCTCACCGGTGTTGGGTGAGGGTAGCTCCGCCTCCAGAAATCCACCACCAGCTTCTTAACATTTCCTCCACCAAACTTTAACCTACTTTTTAACCTTGCCTGATGTTTGCCACTCCTAATACAAGTCTTCTACTCTGAACGTTATTCAGACGTATACTTTATGTTGCTAAAGTTATGCATACATTATCTGAATCTGATCATTTTGCAGTTCATCGCCTGTCTGTGAATATAAAGCGATGACGGCAACAAATCCCCAGCGTCACTCCCAGCACGTTAGACCCTGCAGAACCATGGGGCTCTTCAATAATATTAAGGTAAGACGTCCATTCATTCATTCATTCATTCATTCATTCATTATCTCCCGCTTTATCCTCTATTAGGGTCGCGGTGGGGTTCCCCTTGCCCATCCAGGGGAGAACATTCCGGGCGCCGGGCAGACAGACCCAGAACAGGGCGCCAATTCATCGCCGGGCACACACCCACCCACACACACACACTCTATATGGGCAATTTTGAGAATTCAATTGACTTGATCCATGTTTTTGGACTGTGGGAGGAAACCGGAGAACCCGGAGGAAACCCACGCAGACACGGGGGGAACATGGAAACTCCACCCAGATGGGGATTCGAACCGGGAATCCCTAGCGCTGAGAGGCGAACGTGCTAACCACTAAGCCACCGTGCCGCCCGGTAAGACGTCCAATGTATGTAAAATGTCTTTAACTTTACGTCATCAGTTAGTTAGGGGGTGGTAGCTCAGTGGTTAGTGTGTTGGGCTATCAATCTGAAGGTTGTGGGTTCAAATCTCAGGTCCACTGAAGATAAGATAATTTAATAAGTTAATCCTTTATTTGTCCCACAATGGGGGACGGTACATCACCAGGGTTCAGCTCCCAAACCTTCAGGACCTATATAATATCCGCTGTCTGAGGAAATCTAGTGGCATCATCAAGGACCCCACCCACCCTAGCCCACTGCCTTTTCTTGCAGTTGCCGAGTGGGAAGAGGCTCAGAAGCTTAAAGACCAGAACCAGCCAGTTTAGAAACAGCTTCTTCCCCCAGGCAACCAGATTGAGGAACGGCCAATAGAACTGTGAACTGCTTATACTCGGTCAATTTCCACCAATATACACACTGCACCTTGCACTTTACTGCAACAGCACCCACATACACTCCCACATACACCCTTCCATACCATTCTCATATTTTATATTTTAAATTTATTTCAAATTTATTGTATATTTTATTTCGTATATTTCGTACATAAGTTTTCCACTCACCAGTACCCCAGTACTAGGTGATGTGACAATAAAAATCCTTGAATCCTTGAATCACACTGGTAACTTCATTATTCTATCATTATGTCTGCAAAACAGTTTTTTGCTTGGCATGGTGGCTTAGTGTTTAGCATGTTCTTCTCTCAGCACTAGGGATTCCCGGTTCGAATCTCAATCTGGGTGGAGTTTCCATGTTCTCCCCATGTCCGTGTGGGTTTCCTCCGGGATCTCTGGTTTCCTCCCACAGTCCAAAAACATGGATCAAGTCAATTGATTTCTCCAAATTGCCCCATATAGAGTGTGTCTGTGTGAGTGAGTGTGTGTCCAGTGATAGATTGGTGTCCTGTCCTGGGTGTATCTGCCCAGCGCCCGAGACGTTCTCCCCTGGATGGGCATGGGGATCCCCCCCGTGACCCTAATAGAGGATAAAGCGGAATATAATGGAAAATGGATATTCATTAATAATAAATGTTAGGATTCTTTATGCTGTATGATTGCTGGACCTGTGTGCAACACGCCTGACCTCAGTTTATTAACAGAATTAATTGTATTTTTAATGCATGTGTTCGTCATCGACACTCTATTTCAGAGAAGCTTGACCTACAAACATTTCCTGATTTTGTTATCACCTCAGCTTAATGTGTCCTCAGAGGATTAGTTCTTTTTCCTGTGCTTCCTGTCTTTTCTTGTACATCCTTATATTGTTTTTTCTTTTATGCTTCTTACTGAGTTAACAACCATAAAGCTGCACCTAGTTTAATCAAGAATTAGGATTCTATATATTTATTTATTATTTAAGTTATAAATTGATATGTTTATACGGTTTGTACAAATGTAATATTCATTCGTTTTTTTTTTTTTTTGGTGGTTGAATGTCACGTGGAAATGAATCTAATGAAAGTGGTGGCTTAACTTAAGCAACGATGTGCAGTGTTTTACGTCTATATGTTGGTGTGTCTGTGTTGTCACTGTATAGAATTACACTGTGAAACAAACGCGTCATCGTCTTCATCTTTCTGCTTAGTTCTTCGTGCTGTGTCATGGAATGCTGCAGCTTGCTCAGCTAATGGTTTCTGGGTATCTGAAAGGCTCCATATCCACAATAGAAAAACGATATGGCCTGTCGAGTCAGAAGTCTGGACTGCTGGCCTCTTTTAATGAGGTAGGTTGACTGTGTGTGTGTGCGCGTGCGCGCGCGTGTGTATATGTACCTGTGTGTGTGTGTATATATATATATATATATATATATATATATATATATATATATATATATATATATATATATATATATGTTTAGGTTTAGGTGTGTGAATATGTGTGTGTGTATATATATATATATATATATATATATATATATATGTATATATATATATATATATATATATATATATATATATATATATATATATATATATATATATGACATGTATGTGATCGGGTGGCACGGTGGCTTAGTGGTTAGCACGTTCGCCTCTCAGCGCTAGGGATTCCCGGTTCGAATCCCCATCTGGGTGGAGTTTCCATGTTCTCCCCGTGTCTGCATGGGTTTCCTCCGGGTTCTCCGGTTTCCTCCCACAGTCCAAAAACATGGATCAAGTCAATTGAATTCTCAAAATTGCCCCATATAGAGTGTGTCTGTGTGAGTGAGTGTGTGCCCAGCGATGGATTGGCGCCCTGTCCTGGGTCTATCCGCCCAGCGCCTGAGATGTTCTCCCCTGGATGGGCATGGGGAACCCCACCGCGACCCTAATAGAGGATAAAGCGGGAAATAATGAATGTATGTGATCTTATTAATCAAATAGACATACACACACCTCTCAGACACTCTATATGGGGCAATTTGGAGCGCCCAAAACGTTCTCCCCTGGATGGGCATGTCCCCTTGACCCTAGTGTGTGTGTGTGTGTGTGTGTGTGTGTGTGTCTGATTCATATGATCACATACATGTCTTACTGTGTAATGGTCAATCCTAAATGCCCTTATTCCCAGAACGTTGGCGCAATTTCCGTACATGGTTTCTTCTTTTATTTTCTTTTAAGTTTTCAGTTCTATTTTTAAACAACGCTGTAATCTGAGGTTTTTCTGAGTAATTCTTTGCTCGTGTAGTTATTATTTAAAAAAAAAAAAAAATTAAACAGTTTAAAATTAAATTATATATTTATTTCAATTGTCCTGCTTCTATAGATAACAAGACATTTTATAAAATGGATCTGTACCATTGAACATGGTGTTAGATTAGATTAGATTAGATTAGATTGACTTTATTGTCATTGTGCAGAGTACAAGTACAGGGCCAATGAAATGTAGTTAGCATCTAACCAGAAGTGCAATATATACATTATTTACATAAAGTGCATTAATAACAGTGACAGGTGCATGGAAAGGTGAAGCATTACATGTTAGTGTTCAGACGCAAGAAAACATTAAATTATATTACCAATTTCCTGCAAATAATAGTTTTTTTTAATAATGGGATGTGCGTGCTTTCTCATTTGGGTGACTCACTGAAACGCTCATATGAATACTTTCTTTTTTAAAATGAAAGTCATGTGACAAATTAAGCTCCGGGATGAGTACCATTAAGCCGAAGACGTCAGTCAGAAAAACAGATGTTCTTAACCGTGTGAGATGGAACTTCCTTTAAAGGAAGGATTTTCAGTAAGAGCAGAACCTCTTGAGACTCCCTGATATTTTTATTGTGTGCAATCTGAAGCTCATAGTTCTGTATTCACTGAGGATTTAAATCCTAAAACATAGACATTACTTATACTTAGAGTTTAAATTCCAGATCTGTTCTCCATCCATCCATTATCTTCCACTTTATCCTCTAATATGGTCACCCCGGGGAGGGGGGTTCACCATGCCCATCCAGAGGAGAACGTTTTGGGCGCTGGGCAGATACACCCAGGGCAGGGCGCCAATCTATCACTGGACACACACTCACTCACACAGACACACTATATATGGGGCAATTTGGAGAATTCATTTGACCTTGATCCATGAACCGGAGAACCCGGAGGAAACCTACGCAGACACGGGGAGAACATGGAAACTCCACCCAGATTGGGATTCGAACTGGGAATCCCTAGTGCTGAGAGGAGAACATGCTAACCACTAAGCCACCGTGCCGCCCGCAGATTTGTTCTATTTATTTAATAAATTATTTATTTGCATTTACATTTTTAATTAATACCGTGTCAGTCAAAAGTTTGGACACGCCCCTTTGTTGCTCCATTGTCTATTTCCTCCACTTATCATATAGATGGACTTTGTAGTTTTACAATTACAGACTGTAGAACGTCTGTGTCCTCTGTTGGTTCTCTGTTGGTTAGCACATTACAGAACTGGTCTAATTTGGGTGGTGGATTATTTTATAAACCATAAAACCCCCAAAGACCAAGCTGAAGAGACAGTGGCAAGACAAATCTCCCTGTTATGTTGATATTTTAAGGAAGAAACCTTGTGAGACCCGAGGCTCAGTGGGGTCCTATCCATTGGGGTACTATTGGGGTCCTATCCATTAGAACAGAGTAAAGGGGACGTACACAGTATGTACTGTAGAACACACACAGATGGACTACAGAATGGAATTATAGAACTACAAAGTCCATCTTTACAAAAAGTGGAACTGAGAACATGGACAATAAGTGGAGCAGAAAGGGGACACGTCCAAACCTTTGACCTGTAGAAAAATTGGACAGTCATGCACTCTTGCATTAGAATGTCTGTGCGAGGAGGTTCTAGATGAAATATCCTGGCAGGGTGCACTAAGTGCTTTCTGCATGTAGTGTACATGTTCTTCATTCTCTCTTTTGGCGTGATGTTCCTCTGGGAGCTCCGGTTTCCTTCCACAGTACGAAAAACTCTGAAAAATGCCATCATTTCTGAGAAAAAGACTATGTTCTTTTAAGCCAGTTGGAATTTGAAACAATTGAACACACACACACACACACACACACACACACACACACAGTGAGAGTGTGTGTGTGTGTTTGTGAGTGTGTTTGTGATAGGTTGGTGTCCCTGTTATATATATATACAGTGTATACATATATATGGCAGCACGGTGGCTTAGTGTTTAGCATGTTCTCCTCTCAGCACTAGGCATTCCCGTTTCGAATCCCAATCTGGATGGAGTTTCCATGTTCTCCCCGTGTCCGTGTGAGTTTCCTCCGGGATCTCTGGTTTCCTCCCACAGTCCAAAAACATGGATCAAGTCAATTGAGTTCTCCAAATTGCCCCATATAGAGTGTGAGTGAGTGTGTACAGTGATAGATTGGCGTCCTGTCCTGGGTGTATCTGCCCAGTGCCCGAAACGTTCTCCCCTGGATGGGCATGGGGAACCCCCCCGCGACCCTAATATAATATAAAGCTGAAGATGATGGATGGATGGATCTAGGTTACATTATATTTATTTGTAGTAATCAGTTGTGTTTGTCTGCAGGTGGGAAACACGGTTCTTATTGTTTTCGTGAGCTTTTTCGGGAGCCGGGTGCACCGACCTCGATGGATTGGGATTGGAGCCATCGTTGCGAGTATGGCTGCCTTTCTGATCGCTCTGCCCATTTCATCAGTGGGAAGTATCAGTACACAGGTTCCCTAAACAGTGAGTCACTCTTTTAATTTTATATTTTTTCTGTTTCATAAAGTGCAATTTTACTTTAAACCAACCGAACAGCCGACATGAACTGATTTTAAACATGACATGCACGTGTTTTAAACACGACTATATGTCTATTAAAGGCTCAGGGCTAGCTTTTAAATGTACATTTTATTATTCCATAATAATAATAATAATAATAAATAATAATAAAACTCACTTTTAAATTTGTGTATGTGTGAGGTATTAACACAGCGTAACTGTCATGGTGACGTATGTTTACCTTTAAAAGCTCAGAGGGCAGTTGTAGCTTGCAACCTGAAGGTCCCTGGTTCTGTTCCTGGTCGCACCAAGTGCTATGACTGAAGTGCCCTTGAGCAAGGCACCTAACCCTAATTGCCCCACAACCCTAATTGCGCCCAGCCCTGGGTGTGTTTGCCCAACGCCCGTTCTCCCCTGGATGGGCATGGGGAACTCCGCCCCCCCCCCCTGACCCTAGTAGAGGATAAAGCGGAAGATGATGGATGGATGAATAGTCTGTCAGAGATCTGCATCATTCATTCATTCATTCATTATCTCCCGCTTTTATCCTCTATTAGGTTGCGGTGGGGTTCCCCATGTCCATCCAGGGGAGAACGTCTCGGGCACTGGGCAGATAGACCCAGGACAGGGCGCCAATCCATCGCTGGACACACTCACTCACACAAACACACTCTATATGGGGTAATTTTGAGAATTCAATTGACTTGATCCAAGTTTTTGGACTGTGGGAGGAAACCGGAGAACTCGGAGGAAAACATGAAAACTCCACCCAGATGGGGATTCGAACCGGGAATCCCTAGTGCTGAGAGGAGAACATGCTAACCACTAAGCCACCGTGCCGCCCGATCTGCATCATAACCTTGACATATACACATCATATCATTTCTTTCTTCTGTTGCAATAAGAACATTTTGTTTCTGGCAGGTACTGAGAACCGGACCTTTGGTCTTTGCCAAAGTGGGAATGACTTTCGGGGAGCATTCTCGAATCCGATTTGCTCCAATGTCAGCACCCAATCTAACGATGCGATGTTTCCAATTCTGCTCCTTGGTCAACTTCTGTTGGGCATCGGCGGAGTTCCAATACAACCCTTTGGTATTTCCTACATAGATGACTTTGCAAATAAGAAGAATTCTCCATTCTATCTTGGTAAGCGGGATATACAGTAGTAGGTGTACATTTTACTCTGGTGCAGCCTTATAACTCTTTTAATTGTGATGTCATCTCTTTATTGCAGGTGTATTGTTTGCATTGACTGTGATTGGGCCGGCCTTTGGTTACTTGATGGGTTCCTTTCTGCTGCGATACTATGTGGACTTCAACACCATGTCTGCTGGTCAGTAATCCATTTTAATTTAAGCCATATAATCCCAAAAGCTTCCACCCAAACCAAACGTAGCCTTAAAGACCAGACAAGAGACCTGAACAGAGCATTCTGTTTAATTCACAGAATTCTGTTCAATTCACTGTGTATTTGTACTTTTATGAATATTCGGAGACGTTACATTATTTCTTTATGAATGAAGGATTTTGTTTTATTGTTTGAAAATAATGACCAATGACTAAATTAATCAGGAGAATATGTTCTGCTGGCTGCCCGGTGGCTTAGTGGTTAGCATGTTCTCCTCTCAGCGCTAGGGATTCCTGGTTCGAATCCCCATCTGGGTGGAGTTTTCATGTTTTCCTCCGAGTTCTCCGGTTTCCTCCCAAAAACATGGATCAAGTCAATTGAATTCTTCATCAAACTCAAGTCAATTGAGTTTCCATGTTCTCCCCGTGTATGCGTGGGTTTCCTCTGGGTTCTCCGGTTTCCTCCCACAGTCCAAAAACATGGTCAAGTCAATTGAGTTCTCCAAATTGCCCCATATAGAGTGTGTTTGTGTGAGTGAGTGTGTGCCCAGCGATAGATTGGCGTCCTGTCCTGGATGTATCTGTCCAGTGCCCGAAACCCCCCCGCGACCCTAATAGAGGATAAAGCGCAAGATAATGGATGATTGGAATATGTTCTGCTGTAAGGTGAACAACTGAATTCACATTTAACGAGAACATGGAAACTCTAAACAGATTGTGATTCGAACCGGGAATCCCTAATGACTAAACACAGATGAGTATTAAGTACCTAAATATTCATGAAACACATGGGGAACCCCCCCCCGCGACCCTAATAGAGGATAAAGCGGAAGATAATGGATGGATGGATCCTAAAGTGGAAATACAAAAGTTTTTAAATAATCATACTGAAAATAATGACATCATGCTCCAAATATCAGTCTGTAGCATGCAGCAAGACAAATCAAGTGATACGAAATCCCGGCCAGAAAGGTTCTAGATGAGAGAACTTTGAATATTTTGCTCAGAAATGTAAAAGCACAATAGCAACTGTCGAGTCAGTGGAACAAAATTATGTTCCTAGGAACATGATGTGTGTATATATATATATCCATCCATCCATTATCTTCCACTTTATCCTCTATTAGGGTCGCGGGGGGGGGGGGGGGCCCGTGGATCCACGCCCATCCAGGGGAGAACGTTTCGGGCGCTGGGCAGATACACCCAGGACAGGACGCCAATCTATCACTGGACACACACTCACTCACACACACACACACACACACACACACACACTCTATATGGGGCAATTTGGAGAATTCAATTGACTTGATCCATGTTTTTGGACTGTGGGAGGAATATCTTTATTCCTTGAGCCATATTAAATATTAAAATATCAGTATGTAGATTCTTGGAAAGAATTCTGAGATCACTTGTAATAAGAAATTAATCTCATACTTCCAGTTTATTTTTGTAATTTTATTATGTCTGTTTTCAGCGGAAATTCACCTGAAACGTGATGATCCCAGATGGGTTGGAGCTTGGTGGCTGGGATTTCTTATAGCGGGAACGCTGCTGTTCCTTACCTCACTGCCCTACCTGTTTTTTCCCCAGAAGCATGAGCACAGAGGTACATCTGCAACATGAATAACACTCACTGTCTTTAAAATAAATAAGATACATACATTTTTTATATAGGGCGGCACGGTGGCTTAGTGGTTAGCATGTTCTCCTCTCAGTGCTGGTGATATCCGGTTCGAATCCCCATCTGGGTGGAGTTTCCATGTTCTCCCCGTATCTGCGTGGGTTTCCTCCGGGTTCTCCGGTTTCCTTACCACAGTCCAAAAACATGGATCAAGGTCAACTGAATTCTCCAAATTGCCCCATATAGAGTGTGTATGTGTGAGTGAGTGTGTGTCCTGTGATAGATTGGCGTCCTGTCCTGGGTGTATCTGCCCAGCGTCCAAAATGTTCTCCCCTGGATGGGCATGGGGAACCTAATATAGGATGAAGTGGAAGATAATGAATAAATGTATGTATGTTACAACAAAGAATTATTTATGACAGTGATGTAATGGAGGTCCATCCAACCGTCCGTTATCTTCCGCTTTATCCTCTCCTAGGGTCGCGGGGGGGGGGGTGGGTGGTTCTCCATGCCCATCCAGGGGAGAACGTTTTGGGAGCTGGGCCGATACACCCAGGACAGGATGCCAATCTATCACTGGGCACACTAACTCAGACACACACACACAACACACACACTTTTATATGGGGCAATTTCATCCATATATCCATTATCTTCCGCTTTATCCTCTACTAGGGTCACGGGGGACCTGGGGAGAACGTTTCGGGCGCTGGGCAGATACACCCAGGACAGGACACCAATCTATCACTGGAGACGCACTCACTCACACAAACACACTCTATATGGGGCAATTTGGAGAATCCAATTGACCTTGAGCCATGTTTTTGGACTGTGGGAGGAAACCGGAGAACCCGGAGGAAACCCACGTGGACACGGGGAGAACATGGAAACTCCACCCAGGTGGGGATTCGAACTGGGAATCCCTAGCGCTGAGAGGAGAACATGCTAACCACTAAGCTACCGTGCCGCCCATGTAATGGAGAAGCCTTAAAACCCTGGACCCCTTGTGTAATCGAGCTCGATCGCCGTTTAACACCCGGCTGTACTCTGTGTTGGATAAACATCTGTGTGGAATTGATGTGCGTTGCTTCACAGTGAACTGGAATGCTGTTCTGTGCTTCCCACACACAATTGAAAGTAAAAATCTGACCCGCTGGATGGAGGCCAGAACACTCCGAGCACTCTGAGGACTCAGTCTTGCGCAACTTGCTGCCTGATTGAATATCACACCAAGCCTGATGGTTGGATGATGTAGGACAAACATGGCATGTGCATACACATTGACATGGAGCTCGGTCCAGTATACTCAACTCATGCATTTAGAGATGATTGTGCAGCATGAGAACATCTCCAGATGATCTCTTACGTGATCTTCTGTTCCGAGGGCCTTCATGCTTCATGATACAACTAATTTGGGCCAGAAGAACAAATGAGGTCAACAGGGCTCTTGTTTTTCGCACATGATCACTTAGATCACTCTCCATACTGGACATCACACTTTTGACACCTTATATCCATCCATCCATTATCTTCCGCTTTATCCTCTATTAGGGTCGTGGGGGGGTTCTCCAAGCCCATCCAGGGGAGAACGTTTCGGGCGGTGGGCGGATACACCCAGGACAGGACGCCAATCTATCACTGGGCACACACTTACTCACACATACACATTCTATATGGGGTAATTTGGAGAACTCAATTGACCTTGATCCATGTTTTTGGACTGTGGGAGGAAACCCGGAGAACCAGGAGGAAACCCACGTGGACACGGGGAGAACATGGAAACCCCACCCTGATGGGGATTCGAACCGGGAATCCCTAGCGCTGAGAGGAGAACATGCTAACCACTAAGCCACCGTGCCGGCCACCTTATATCTGTAAATGTAAATATGTTTTTATTACATTCATTTCCGACAGCACGGTGGCTTAGTGGTTAGCATGTTCTCCTCTCAGCACTAGGGGTTCCCGGTTCGAATCCCAATCTGGGTGGAGTTTCCATGTTCTCTCCGTGTCCGCGTGGGTTTCCTCCGGGTTCTCCGCTTTCATCCCACAGTCCAAAAACATGGATCAAGTCAATTGAGTTCTCCAAATTGCCCCATATAGAGTGTGTTTGTTTGAGTGAGTGTGTTTAGTGATAGATTGGTGTCCTGTCCTTGGGTGTATCTGCCCAGCGCGCGAAACATTCTCCCCTGGATGGGCATGGGGAACCCCCCGCGACCCTAATAGAGGCTAAACCGGAAGATAATAGGTGGATGGATCATACATTCATTCCCTTTGTTAAATTACTGTTCATTTTATTGTATTGATACTACTACTGGCTGCTAAATTTCTATTGGTATATATAAAGCATTCTATCCATCCACCCACCCACCCACCCACTCATCCATACATCCACCCACTCATCCATACACCCACCCACCCATCTATCCATCCCACCCACCCATTTGGAAAAAACACCACTGACCCAAATGCTTTCTATTCCACCAAGCAAGAGCAAAACATGACTTCACTTATTTGTTTTTTAAATGAAGTATTAAAGTCGAAATGAGCTACATTAGGTGCAATTTGCTAGGAAATCTGCACGCACCATTTCCTTCTTCTTACAAACCTGAAGGGCAATCACTGTTTATCTAAACATGAAAATCCAGAGTGTCTAGTTTCATTTTGTATTCATTTTCTAGTTTCATTCAAGTATTACAGTCCACAGTAACTATTACATTCAATATAAACATTTTATTTAATACGGATCTTAATGGCGGCACGGTGAATTAGTGGTTAGCATGTTCTCCTCTCAGTGCTAGGGATTCCAGGTTCGAATCCCCATCTGGGTAGAGTTTGCATGTTCTCCGCGTGGGTTTCCTCCGGGTTCTCCGGTTTCCTCCCACAGTCCAAAAACATGGATGAAGGTCAATTGAATTCTCTAAATTGCCCCATATAGAGTGTGTTTGTGTGTGTGTGTATATGTATATGTGTGTGTATGTGTATGTGTGTATGTGTATATGTATATGTTGTGTGTGTGTGATGTGCTACCCAGCGTGTCTATGTGTATGTATGTGTGTTGCCCTGTCCTGGTGTGTGTGTTTGATGAATGTGCACCCAGCGATTGGTTGGTGCCCTGTCCTGGGTGTATCTGTCCAGCGCCGGCTATTGCTGGGCACACAGACACACCCAAACATGCTCTATTTGGGGCAATTTAGAGCATTCAATTAACCTTGAAACCCACGCAGGATAGGAAAACATAGAAACCTCCACCCAGATCGTCTGTTACCATGGTAACTCCAAATAAACACATACAATCACTGAACCAGGAGGAAACCCTTGTGGACACGGGGAGAACATGGAAACTCCACCCAGATTGGGATTCAAACCAGGAATCCCCAGCACTGAGAGGAGAACATGCTAACCACATTTATCTATAAAAGCCCAACGTCAATCCTCTCTTCCCGAGTTTGTGCACATTGAGCCAGAACGTCTGCGTTCCAACACAAACAGCCAGGAGTCTCATATAGCATGTCCTGGTTCTCGTCCCTCTCAGCCTGTGAAACGTTTACGTTGCTCGTGGGAGACAGCTCGTGTGCTTTCAGTCTGTACATTCTGCACAGTCACGGGTCGAAGGTTAGGAGAACAAGACACAGTTACGTTTTCACAACGTTTGCTGCTTTAGTGTTTGATCGTTTTATCATATCGAAGCACGTTTATGAGCATTGTTTCCACTTTCATTAACAAAAACATTGAGAACTCAGTCGTTACACACTTGACCTTTCGGTTTTAAGACTTTAGCTACCCGTCCTGGTATTCTGGAGATCAGCCCTGCTGCCAAATTCAGATGAAAACTCATTTTCGCCCAATCAGTGTCTGGATTTCATCACAATATCTGTATTTTTTTCCTTTTTGAGTTCTCATTAAGTTCCCAGCTTGAGTTCTGGGAAGTTTTCTGGCCATGGTTCCAAAGTTTTAACGTTGGTTATCATTTATGTCTTGATTTTTGACAGGACTTAATTATGTGTGTTTTTTTTTTTTTAGATATTTATGTAAATATGTTATTTTGCATGGCGGCACGGTGGCTTAGTGGTTAGCATGTTCGCCTCTCAGCGCTAGGCATTCCCGGTTCGAATCCCCATCTGGGTGGGTGGTTTGCATGTTCTCCTCTCAGCACAGCTTTCTTGTCTGTTTTATTTGATTGTGTGCTAAAAAGCTTTTTCCGGGCCCCAAACTGTGCTTATGTAAGCATAATCTGAGAGCAGGTTTTTCCTTCCCACATGTAACTCATGTAACACCTGTAACTTCTCTCTCTGTGTATAAAGAGCATCATCTCTCTGTATGTCCTACATATGAGGTGGAATTGACAGTAGTGGACGTGGGGATTTTTCATTATCTGAAAAGTTCTAGTTATTTGTCATAACTTTTATATCAGGACGTGGTCTGGACATTTTTTTTGTTAATCTTTTTGTTTAGTCGGTTATTCCCCACATTTTTATCATTCAGATGATCATTCACCGTGCATTTCCTTCTTCTTCTCTTGAGTTTTGTAAATTCACTTCACTGTCTTTTTTTACTTCTGTCCACGTCATCTGTGCTTGTCTGGTCTTCAGCTTCGTGCATGGGCTCTGTTCTAAAAACATTTGCATGGAATTACAATACACTGAACCACTTTTCACAACAATCTTGTGTTTATAGTCACACACTCACACACACAAATGCTTTTTATATGGGGCAATTTAGAGCATTTAATTTACCTTGACTGGGGGATGGAAACGGAGAACCCGGAATAAACGAATAAACCCTGGATCTATATATATATATATATTTATATATATATATACACACACACACACACACACACACACACACACACGCACATATATATATATATATATATATATATATATATATGTGTGTGTGTGTGTGTGTGTGTGTGTGTGTGTGTGTGTGTGTGTGTGTGTGTGTGTGTGTGTGTGTGTGTGTGTGTGTGTGTGTTCTTTTAAACAATTCCATACATACACATTATTATATTTAAGCTAGCTTTTTTCAACTTATTTATTATTAATTTATTCATAATAAACTATTATTTATTTATTTATTATTATTATTCATCAATTATTTTTACAGAGTGGAGCAGGATATAACGATTTGAAATTAATATAATAATATATATAATATAATTAATTCATTCATTATCTCCCGCTTTATCCTCTATTAGGGTCGCGGTGGGGTTCCCCATGCCCATCCAGGGGAGAACGTCTCAGGGCACACTCACTCACTCACACAGACACACTCTATATAGGGCAATTTTTTGAGAACTCAATTGACCTTGATCCATGTTTTTGGACTGTGGGAGGAAACCGGAGAACCCGGAGGAAACCCATGCAGACACGGGGAGAACATGGAAACTCCACCCAGATGGGGATTCGAACCGGGAATCTCTAGCGCTGAGAGGCGAACGTGCTAACCACTAAGCCACCGTGCCAACTATATAATATAATATAATATAATAATAATAATTTATAATATAATATATAATAGTGTATAACAGCTAATGCGCACAGTGGGATTGAGTGTATAGAAGGAGTGAATGAAAAACAAGCCACTGAGGTTAGAAAAATATTTAGGAAACATCTTTCTCGGATTTGCTGGATTTTTAAGAGACAGCTGCTGAAGAGGAAGGAGGAAGCTGTGTAAACAATGATTTAACGTGCCGATGATTCAACCCTTAAATCCACAAATATTTGTACCTAACGTGATCTATAACTGGAAGAATGTTGTTTTGCTATGAACTTGTATAATCAATTTAACCTCAAAATTTAACAATGACATCCTCATTGATAATTATACCTGTAAAAATGAATCTTCTGTTGTCTTCACAGGAAGCTGATGAAACTTCAGCAGAACCGACAGGCGAGAAGCTCAGTCCAAAAAAGGAAGCTGAATCAGAGCTGCATGAACTTTCACTGATCCAGTTCCTGAAAAGTATGTTTAAATACTTCCTGGACTAAGTTCTAAGGCTAATCTTTGCTTGGGGCAGATTCTTATTTATTAAATAAATTAAATTAATTTGTTCAATTAATTTCAATTTCTCCGGTTTCCTCCCACAGCCCAAAAAACATGGACCAAGATCAATTGAATTCTCCAAATTGCCCCATATAGAGTGTGTCTGTGTGACTGTGTGAGGGAGCGTGTGTACAGTGATTGTTTGGCATCCTGTCCTAGGTGTATCTGCCCAGTGCCCGAAACGTTCTCCCCTGGATGGGTATGGGGGGGGTCATTGCGGGGGGGGAGGGGGGGGGGGGGGGGTCACCATGCCCATGCCCATGCAGGGAAGAACATTTCGGGCAATGGGCAGATACACCCAGGACAGGGCGCCAATCTATCTCTGGGCACACACTCACTCACACAGACACACTCTATATGGGGCAATTTAGAGCATTTAATTTACATTAAATCCATGTTTTTAGACTGTGGGAGAACATGGAAACTCCACCCAGAATGGGATTCGAACCTGGATCCCCAGCGCTGAGAGGAGAACATGCTAACCACTAAGCCACCGTGCCACAGTATAGAATCATTCATTTATTATCTCCAACTTAATCCTCTTCTAGGGCCGCGGGGGGTTCCCATGCCCATCCAGGGGAGAACGTTTCAGGCGCTGGCAGATACACCACACACTCACAAACATACACACACACACACTATATAGGGGTAATTAGAGCAGAATAAATCGACTAACACACTGTAACCTTGCTGTCACTGAGTAACTCACAACGCTCTGTTTCTTTGCAGAATTCCCCCACATCATGCTGAGAACCCTGAGGAACCCCATCTACCTTTTAGTGGTGCTGGCCCAGGTCAATCTGGCTGCCATGGTTGCTGGGCTGGCGACATTCATGCCGAAATTCATTGAGCGACAGTTTACGAAGACGGCCACCTTCTCCAACATCATGATCGGTGAGACTTTAACAGAAGTCATAACATTTCCATTACTATAACATTAACATTTATTAATTTAGAGGATTTGATTAATTGTAGAATATACTGGTATTCTAAAATTAATCAAATCCTCTAAATTAATTAATAAGCACTACACTATACATTTACATTTAGTTATTTAGCAGACGCTTTTATCCAAAGCGACTTACAAATGAGAACATCACAAGTCAGAAGGTATGAAGAAAACCAACTATACTGTAAAATCATCAAACCTGATTATTTGATGCTGCACCCCCACCCCTTTTTAATTATTAAATTTTTTACAAAAGGTGTTTGTTAAAAAGATGCGTCTTCAGTAGTTTCTTAAAACTGCCATGTGACTCTGCCTTACGGAGAGAGTTGGCATATTTTTAAATACATTATGTGTAAGTTGGCGGTATTTTTAGCTTTCGCTGTGAAAACTATTTTTATCTGTGAAATTCTACGAAGCATTACGGAAAATTATAAACGCCAAGTTAAGTTTCATTTTCATGTCAAACAATTATCTAATGTTGCTTAACAGGTTGCTTGGTTGCACCAGTTCTTGTTTACCACCTGCTTTTAATTAAGCTGCCATTCATTTAATTTGGAATCTGTTAATTTTTTCTATCTCAGTGCCCAATACCATGGCACACCTTCAGGGCTCTGGTGGAGTCCATGCCACACTGAGTTCGGGCTGTTGGGTCACAATGGGTTGCCAATTCATCCGAGGGCAGTGTGATATGGGGAACTTTATATAAATAACCTGGCGGCACGTTGGCTTAGTGGTTTGCATGTTCTCCTCTCAACGCTAGGGATTCCCGGTTCGAATCCCAATCTGGGTGGAGTTTCCATGTTCTCCCCGTGTCCATGTGGGTTTTCTCCGGGTTCTCCGGTTTCCTCCCACAGTAATCTGTAAAATCCAAAAACATGGATCAAGGTCAATTGAGTTCTCCAATTTGCCCCATGTAGAGTGTGTGTGTGTGAGTGAGTGTGTGTCCTGTGATAGATTGGTGCACCCTGTCCTGGTGTATCTGCCCAGCGCCCAAAATGTTTTGTTGCCTGGAAATCGAACCCAGGATGTTTGTGCTGCAATACAACAGTGTCACCCCTCACCCCCACTGCTGCTTCAAACCATGGATGAAGTGCATTAAAGCAATAAGGCATGAAATGGTGTGCATTATTGTGAGTAAATCACAGGGGTGTTGCTGGCGTGACGCAAATTGGAGTGCTGTTACACCTCATTTACGTTAATACACAACCTTGAGTACCTTATCACTTTTAGTAAACAGTGCTTTTTTGCTTTTATAAAATACTTATAAACACACGATCATTAAAAAAAAAACATGGTTTGAATTATAATTGGATTTATTCAAAGCAAAATTGCTAATAATCTGTGATCTAGTCCGTTTTTTAATGGAAATGTTGATTGCTGTGTAACTGGCTTCTGATTTCCCTAACAATCAAAAACTGCCATCTAGTGTTCAAAATACAGAATGCAGTTTAAAAAGAAATCCTTAGGAAAATAATGTATTGTATATCATGCCTTAATACAAATGTGAAGCGTGCAGAGGTGTGCAATACTGTCGGCGATGGTCAAATGGCTCAGCCAATCAGATTTAGGGACACATTGACAAATACACATTTATTAAACTACACATAACAAATAATATAATATATATAATATAAAAATATAAAATAATATATAACAACACTGTGATGCAGGTATAAGATATAAAACTAGTTAATTCTATTATAGTACTTATAGTTTTTGACATTAATTATGTTTATATGATGTTCAGAATAATTTTTGAAATAAAAAGATCTAAAAGTGATAACATTCGTTTTTTATACTATGACCACAGGTGGCTTGAGCATCCCGTCAGCCATGCTGGGCATCATGACGGGTGGACTGGTCCTGCGCAGACTCAACCTGTCAGTCAAGGCCTCGGCGATCATGTGCACAGGAGCCGTGCTGATAGCCATCATCTTTGCAATGCCACTCCTCTTCCTCGGTTGTCCGACGCAGAAGATTGCGGGAGTCTATCATGGCAATGACAAAAGGCAAATATTATACACCGTTTATATTTTTAGGAACTTGTGTGATGTAGTGCTGTTCAAATATCACACCATGGAACAAGATTTATTACAAATCCACCACAAATCCATCCGTCCATTATCTTCCTCTTTATCCTCTATTAGGGTCGTGGATGAGGGGGTTCCCCATGCCCATCCAGGGGAGAATGTTTCGGGCGCTGGGCAGATACACCCAGGACAGGGCGCCAATCTATCACTGGGCACACACTCACTCACACAGACACACTCTATATGGGGCAATTTAGAGAACTCAATTGACCTTGATCCATGTTTTTGGACTGTGGGAGGAAACCCACGTGGACACGGGGAGAACATGGAAACTCCTCCCAGATGGGAAAATCGAACCGGGAATCCCTAGCGCTGAGAGGAGAACATGCTAACCACTAAGCCACCGAGCCACCCACCACAAATCCATTATATTTAAAACTATGCACTGTAAACGGCCAATCCTGTGTTTTTATGGTAAAATCCATCCATCCATCCATCATCTTCCGCTTTATCCTCTATTAGAGTCGTGAAGGGTTCCCCATGCCAATCCAGGGAAGAACGTTTTGGGCACTGGGCAGATACACCCAGGACAGGGCACCAATCTATTGCTGGGCACACACACTCTCACACAGACACACTCTATATGGGGCAATTTAGAGCATTCAATTCACCTTCATTTCATGTTTTTGGACTGTGGGAGGAAAGCGGAGAACCCGGAGGAAACCCATGCAGACACGGGGAGAACATGGAAACTCCACCCAGATTGGGATTCAAACCTGGATCCCCAGCCCTGAGAGGAGAACATGCTAATCACTAAACCACCGTGCCACTCTGTGTATACATTCCATTCATTCATTATCTTATTATTAGGCAATCCTCTACTAGGGTTGGGGGGGGTCCCCATGCCCATCCAGGGGAGAACGTTTCGGGCGCTGGGCAGATACACCCAGGACAGAGCACCAATCTATTACTGGGCACACACTCACACACACAGACACACTCTATATGGGGCAATTTGGAGAATTCAATTGACTTGATCCATGTTTTTGGACTGTGGGAGGAAACCGGAGAACCCGGAGGAAACCCATGCAGACACGGGGAGAACATGGAAACTCCACCCAGATTGGGATTTAAACTGGGAATTCCCAGCGCTGAGAGGAGAACATGCTAACCACTAAGGCACCGTGCCCTCCGTTATATGATAAAATTCTCTATTAAAATTTCTAATAAACCCATTTCAGCACTTTAGCATTTAAGCTAAATGCTTCCAGAACACTTTAATTGCATCAGCAACTAGATTATTAAATCTGGATTCTTAAGAATGCTTTATATAGTGTTATAAACTTAACACACACTCTGCAGTAAGCGATGAAACATCGAGCAGGTGGTTTTTATTACGCTCCAGAGCTCTGGTTTATGTGTAGAGCTCATACACTCGCAATACAACACTTGTGGGGCAAGTTACAGGTTACGTAAGAAGCTGCGGTTATTCCTTTTAGAAATAAAAGTTTGGGCAGCATTGTGGCTTAGAACTGGGGAACCAGTTCTATGTTCTCCCCGTGTCTGCGTGGGTTTCCTCCAGGTTCTCCGGATTCCTCCCACAGTCCAAAGACATGGATTCAAGGTTAATTAAATTCCTCAAATTGCCCCATATAGAGTGTGTCTGTGTGAGTGAGTGTTTGCCCAGGGACATATTGACGCCCTGTCCTGGTGAAATGTTGTCCCCTGGATGGGCATGGGGAACCCTCCCCTCCCTGCGACCCTAGTAGAGGATAAAGCGGAAGATAATGGATGGAAAACACTTGTGGATCAAGTTACAGGTTACTAAAGAAGCTATGGTTATTCGGACGGCATTGTGGCTTAGTGGTTAGCATGTTCTCCTCTCAGAACTGGGGAACCACAATCTGGGTGGAGTTTCCATGTTCTCCCCATCTCCACATGGGTTTTCTCTGGGTTCCTCTCCGGTTTCCTCCTACAGTCCACAGACATGGATTCAAGTTAAATTGAATGCTTTAAATTTCTCCATATAGTGTGTGTGTGTGTGTGTGTGTGTGTGTGTGTGTGTGTGTGTGTGTGTGTGTGTGTGTGAGTGTGTCCAACGATAGATCAGAGCCCTGTCCTGGTGTATCTGTCCATCGCCCGAAACGTTCTCCCCTAGATGGGCATGGGGAACCCCCCTATGACTCTAATAGAAGATTAAGTGGATGATAATCAAATGAATGAAGTTAACTTAGTGGTTAGCATGTTCTCCTCTTAGCACTTGGGATCCAGGTTCGAAGTTTCCATGTTCTCCCCGTGTCTATGTGGGTTTCCTCCGTGTTCTCTGGTTTCCTCCCACAGTCCAAAAACATGGATCAAGTCAATTGAGTTCTCCAAATTGCCCCATATAGCGTGTGTTTGTGAGTGAGTGTGTGCCCAGCGATAGATTGGCTTTTCTTTCCTGGGTGTATCTGCCCAGTGCCCGAAACGTTCTCCCCTGGATGGGCATGGGGAACCCGCCCCCCCGACCCTAGTAGAGGATAAAGCAGAAACTAATAGATGGATGGATGAATATACATATTTTGGCAACCAGTTGTGGGTTTCCTTTGGGTTCTCCGGTTCCTCCCACAGTCCCACAGTAAAAACATAAATGCAGGGTAAATTGACTGCTCTAAATTGCCCCATATAGAGTGTGTTTGTGTGTGTCTCTGTGTGAGTGTGTGCCAATAAATATTGGCGAAATGCCCCCCTCCTGACTCATTTACTGCACTCTAGTTGTCACTGCCACCTGGTCCTTCAACCTTACAGTGGTGCCAATTCTCACTTCATACCCATCAGCATTGCTAAATGCTCCCCCCCACCAAACATAGTAGAAGATACTGAATGCCTGAATAAATCTAAATACACAGTGATAACTACAGAAGAAATACATGTTGGCAGAACCAAAGTTAATAAAGAATAATGGTTTAGTTTTTGCTTATTGGATCACAAAATCCATGTTTGTTTTTTGATAAGGCAGACCTAATTTTAAGCAAATTCCGAATGAACCCAGCTTTCTGTTTTTAAACGTTGTCCAATGACTTGTGGTGTTTTTCCTCGTGGACACGTCTGACCTGCAGCATTGCTGGGAGGATCCGAGGGCAGAGGTTATTTTGCAGATATAAAAACAGCCGTAAACATTGCAAGGAAAATAAAACCACAGGAAATGTGTCGTTAACAGATTAAAGACTGAAGACCAAAAACAGGGACACTGTCGGACACGGGTCAAAATACTAATAATAATAAAAAAAATAATATAAAAATATAATAATAACAATAAAAGAGAAACTGAGGATTTGTTAAGCTTGTATACAGAGTCTAGAATTTGAGTTAATTAGTAACAAGTGTGAAGATAAGCTAGTCTAGAGTACTAGATCATGTAACCTAGAACTCAGAGGGACTGACATTATTGCTCTAAGAGAAAATATTAATTCATTCTTTATCGTACCCTTAATCCTCTTCTAGAGTGGCGGGGGGGGGGGGGGGGTTCCCCATGCCCATCCAGGGGAGAAAGTTTCGGGCGCTGGGCAGATACACCCAGGACAGGGCGCCAGTCTATCGCTGGGCACACACTCACTCACACAGACACACTCTATATGGGGCAATTTTGAGAATTCAATTGACCTTGATACATGTTTTGGGACTGTGGGAGTAAACCGGAGAACCTGGAGGAAACCCATGCAGACACGGGGAGAACCTGAAAACTGGGATTCCATCCATCAATCCATTATTTTCCACTTTTATCCTCTACTAGGGTCGCGGGGGTTCCCCATGCCCATCCTGGGGAGAACATTTCAGGCGCTGGGCAGATACACCCAGGACAGGGCGCCAATCTATCGCTGGGACACACTCACTCACACAGACACACACACACACACTCTATATGGGGAAATTTAGAGCATTAAATGTACCTTGAATCCATGTTTTTGGACTGTGGGAGGAAACCGGAGAACCCGGAGGAAACCCATGCAGACACGGGGAGAACATGAAAACTGGGATTCCATCCATCCATCCATTATTTTCCACTTTTATCTTCTACTAGGGTCGCAGGGGTTCCCCGCTAACCACTAAACCACCGTGATTTATATTTTTTCTTAGGATTAAGAACTCTGTGTGTGGTGGTCATGTGATGCAGTGGTTTGTGCAAGAAAGCTCTGGGTTTTGGAGGAGTTCTGTTTGGAATCCTCATGTTCTAATTATTTGTGGGTTGAAACCCAAAGTACAAACACAAGCCTGTAGGTTAAATGCTGTCAGTGTTCTGGTTTTCATCTGTGTTTCTTCTCTGTGGTGAATTGGCAACCTGTCCAGAACGCTCCCCTCCGTTCACTGGGTTCTGGGTTTGGCTGCGGCACGTCCCACGACCCGGCTCACGATAAGCAGATTAAAAAAATGAAGAAAACTAACTCGCTAAATTAAATGTTTTTCTTTGTTGTTTCTTTGCAGCCTCAATAACCAGACCTATTGCACCGTCAACTGTTCCTGCTCTGAGGAGGCCTTCAATCCCGTATGCGGTTCTAACGGCGTGGAGTTCCGATCGCCCTGTCATGCCGGATGCCGGACGAGAATGGACTCGGAGCTCGCTGGGAAGGTGAGTCAAGTTCGTTAAGTTCAGGACCTCTGGAATAACTGTCATACCACATGAGTCCCGACATGCCTTAATTAGCATATTGACACGGTGGCTTGCTGCCCAGGGACATGAGGCTGTTTTACAAACTGTTGTCACAAAGAGGAAACTCTATAAATGTCTAGGAACGGTTCTAACCGAATCTCTAGAAAAGCCGGGACACTTTGGGAATCTTGAATCCGGGCTCTTTATTTCTTCTATAAGGACGAAGAAAAGACTCAGTGTTCTCCGTTGGCTTCTTGATGATGTGCTGTGCATTTTTAATAGGACACTGTTCTAGACTTTGGGCGAATTAGTCAAGCACACGCATGTCTGTACAGCCACACTGTGCAGAATGAGGCCTGGCATTATGTACTGCTGTAACATCATCTTATTACAGTGATTCTCAATTATTTTCTGTTAAGCCCCCCCTAGGAAGAAGAAAACGTTTTGCGCCCCTCCCCCCCCACACACACACACATGCACGCACACTCACCCCCCCCCGTACATGACAAAATAGGATGAAAAAGTATTTTTACATGCCCGCTGTAGTATGACTTGTCTATAAATTTGTTATAAGTGCACCTCTTTTATAACAATGTCTCCTTATTAACAATAAAGAAAACAAAAAGGAAAGAAATATAGATCAACTTAGAACAAAGAATAGTTTTATTAACTTTGTTTTTTAGTTTGTACCAGAAACGAATGAAATCCTTATTTAAACTAGAAACGTTTTTGAACTGACTGGCATTTGATACTGAAAATGAAATTAAATAAAATCAATAAATAATAATAAATTCAAATTCATCAGCAACATTAATTCAGGAGCTCAATTTATTAACACTTTCATTCATTCATTCATTATCTCCCGCTTTATCCTCTATTAGGGTCGCAGTGGGGTTCCCCAAGCCCATCCAGGGGAGAACGTCTCGGGAGCTGATACACTCAGGACAGGGCGCCAATCCGTCGCTGGGCACACACTCACTCACTCAAACACACTCTATATGGGGCAATTTGGAGAACTCAATTAACTTTATCCATGTTTTTGGACTGTGGGAGGAAACCGGAGAACCCGGAGGACACCCACGTGGACACGGGGAGAACATGGAAACTCCACCCAGATGGGGATTCGAACCGGGAATCCCTAGTGCTGAGAGGAGAACATGCTAACCACTAATCCAGCATGCTGCCCTTGTAGTAAACATGAGTATATATTTATGTATTTAATCACTTCTCTGCACCTTCTGTACTGTAATGCCCTTTATATCATGTTCACATTATGTATATATTATGGCCACATTATATCATGTTCATATTATGTATATACATTTATACACATCTCTACTTTATGCACCAGTCACTGTTATTAATGCACTTTATGTAAATAATGTATATATTGCACTTCTGGTTAGATGCTAACCACATTTCATTGGCCCTGTACATGCACTCTGCACAATGACAAAGTCAATCTAATTTAATCTAATCTAATTTAATCTAATCTAATTTAATCTAATCTAATGTATGTAAAGTATGAACAGTGTAAACGAAAAAAAAAAAAGTAAAAGTAAAGTTTCCAGTGAAGTGATCTAAAGTGATCATAGTACAAAAAATCTTTTTTAATTTGTGTTATTTGATCTAATCTGTTCCTCTGGCCCAAACTAGGAGAATAAAAAATAATGTCTAAGAGCAAAGACAAGCTTTTGGAATGAAATTACGCACATGTGATCTCATCCTGATCATTTTAAAGGTTGGGTAACATGTTTTGATATGTTTTGGAAACAAAACAGTAATCTTACAAAAGAAAATGCTTGTGTCCTGACTTAAACTATGACATACAAACAACCCGACACTGCGCTGCCAACACATCTGCTGTTCTCACTCAGTAGAACTGTTTGGGAGATTAAACTCAGAGAGCCTTTTCGGTTGCGGCTCCTAAGCTTTGGAGCGACCATCCGCTATTTATTAGACAGGCCTCTTCACTGAGCACTTAAAAACCCATTTTTACTCTCTGGCTTTTAATACACCATGATTTTACATTGGTTTTAATATTTTTGTTTTATTGCTTATGTTGTATTCTTCCATCCATCCATTATCTTCAACTTTATCTTCTACTAGGGTCGCGGGGGGGTTCCCCATGCCCATCCAGGGGAGAACGTTTCGGGTGCTGGGCAAATACACCCAGGACAGGACGCCAATCTATCACTGGATACACTCACTTACACTGGCACACTCTATATGGGGCAATTTGGAGAATTCAATTGACCTTGAAACCAGAGAACCCGGAGGAAACCCACGTGGACACAGGGAGAAGATGGAAAGTCCACCCAGATTGGGATTCGAACCAGGAATCCCTAGTGCTGAGAGGAGAACATGCTAACCACTAAGCTTAATCCTCTACTCGGGTCGTGCGGGGGTTCCCCATGCCCATCCAGGGGAGAATGTTTCGGGCGCTGGGCAGATACACCCAGGACAGGACGCCAATCTATCACTGGGCACACACTCACATTATTGCCTATTGGTAATTGCCAGGGTGTGGCACGGTGGCTTAGTGGTTAGCATGTTCTCCTCTCAGCACTAGGGATTTCCGGTTCAAATCCCAATCTGGGTGGAGTTTCCATGTTCTCCCCGTGTCCGCGTGGGTTTCCTAAAGGTTCTCCGGTTTCCTCCCACAGTCCAAAAATCATGGATTAAGGTCAATTGAGTTCTTTAAATTGCCCCATATAGAGTGTGTTTGTGTGAGTGAGTGTGTGCCCAGCGATAGATTGGTGTCCTGTCCTGGGTGTATCTGCCCAGCACAGATGGATGGGAATGGGGAACCCCCCCCCCCCCACCATGACCCTAGTAGAGGATAAAGTGGAAGATAATGGATGGATGGATGGATAGTAATTCATTATGTTAACACTGACTTTGTGGGAAGCCCGTGAGCCGTTTGTGATTCAGTGGATAAACAGATGACTCGACATATTTATAGATCTGCCTAACTCTGCAAATCTTTTTTATCCTTCACAGCAAAACTACACAGATTGCACTTGTGTGGGGTCGGGGGGTTATGCTGTATCAGGCACATGTGGGAATGCCTGCTCTCATCTCCTCATCCCTTTCATGGTTTTCTCCTCCCTCACATGCTTCCTGGTCTCCCTCTCGCAAACGCCATCATTTATGATGATTCTCAGGTATCTCTTGCATACATAACACTTGCATTAATACTACACTGTGTGTAATCATATGTGTACACAAGGTTACTGAGAAATAAGAAAAAAAAAAACATGATGTAGAGACAGCAGTCTTCTTTTATAAAACCTGGAAAACGCATATTGGTAGTTGTACATTATCTTCCGCTTTATCCTCTATTAGGGTCGTGGGGGGTTCCCGATGCCCATCCAGGGGAGAACATTTTGGGCGCTGGGCAGATACACCCAGGACAGGGCGGCAATTTATCACTGGGCACACACTCACTCTCACACACACACTCTATATGGGGCAATTTGGAGAATTCAATTGACCTTGATCCATGTTTTTGGACTGTGGGAGGAAACCGGAGGATGATGTCCTGTTCTGGGTGTATCTGCCCAGCGCCCGAAACGTTCTCCCCTGGATGGGCATGGGGAACCTGACCACGACCCTAGTAGAGGATAAAGTGGAAGATAATGGATGGAAGGAGTGTGGTTATGAACATTTATGGACATTAACGAACGTGAACTTTAATGAACCGGGAACGTTCAAATCCCAATCTGGGTGGAGTTTCCATTTTCATGTCGGCGTAGGTTTCCTCCGGGTTCTCCGGTGTCCTCCCGCAGTACAAAAATATGTATCAAGGTCAATTGAATTCTCCAAATTGCCCCATATAGAGTGTGTGTGTGAGAGTGAGTGTGTGCCCAGTGATAGATTGGTGTCCTGTCCTGGGTGTATCTGCCCAGCGCCCGAAACGTTTTCCCTTGGATGGGCATGGGGAACCCCCCCGTGACCCTAATAGAGGATAAAGCAGAAGATAATGGATGAATGATTCTGTGACGGTTTCTTCCTTCAGAATCGTATTGATTTTTAAATATGAATTGCTATAATTTTTTAGAAAAATTCTTTAATTTTTATTCTTTATTATCTATGAACATATTTTTTGCACTTCATCGCTTTCAAGAAATATTAATTCATTGGTAATGTGGGAGACTTAGTCATTTCCAACAATTTTTCATAATTACTAATGGCTTGGCCTGGCACAGGGTGAGTAAACACGGCAGGAGTAGGAACATGATACATGCGTCATTGCCTGCAGCACTTTGGATTGACAAAAAGATGTGCATGTTCGTTCTTGTTTGCGGTGTAGCATTTTATTTAACTGACTTTCACTGCTGCTACCAACATTTGTTGCTTTCTCAATAAGGTAAAAGTGTTCGCTGAAGTCGATAATTTGTTTTTAATTTCAGAATCAGAATACTTTACTAATCACCGGGGGAAATTGCAGTTTTTACTTAAACACATTACATATATATATATATATATATATATATATATATATATATATATATATATATATATATATATATATATATATATATATATACTACACACACACACAAAAAGGGCAAATTAACATTTACAATAATTGTAAAGTAGCATGTGTACAGAATATGTGTATGAATATTTGTTAATTTAAATATATATATATATATATATATATATATATATAGTATATAGTGCACTGTGTGGCAGATGGTAGAATAAAAAATATTGCACATTTGAATAATTAACGGACGGCACGTGGCTAAGTGGTTTAGCATGTTCTCCTCTCAGCACTAGGGATTCCCGTTTGGAATCCCAATCTGGGTGCAGTTTCCATGTTCTCCCTGTGTCCGCGTGGGTTTCCTCCGGGTTGGATTAAGGTCAATTGAGTTCTCCAAATTGCCCCATATAGAGTGTGTCTGTGTGAGTGAGTGTGTGTACAGTGATAGATTGGCACCCTGTCCTGGGTGTATCTGCCCAGCGCCCGAAACGTTCTCCCCTGGAACCCCCCCCCCCCCGGCCCTAGTAGAGGATAAAGAGGAAAATAATGAATGAAGGTATATGTGTATGTGTATGTACATATATACATAAAAAAGGTCAAATATACATTTACAATAAGCACAGAAACAATTGATAGATACAACAAGTGATAGATAGACAAGTGATAGATAGACATCAACAAGTGATAGATAGATAGATAGAACAAGTGATAGATAGAACAAGTGATAGATAGACATCAGATAAAACAATAAACAGTATTGCACATTTGAATAATTAATCTGTGGTTGTGAACTTTAGGTATTTAATTTCTGATGGCTTCAGATGCACTACAACGTGCATTCTGTTGAAATACGCTTATGTAAACTCTTCAAAAGTAAAAAAAAAAGCCCTTAAGCGCCTGTTGTGCAAGAATTTTTAACATAAAGCCCTTCACTGTGTTTAGCTTGTCTACACAAGCCAGACTGAAGATTAGTTGTGTTCAAGAAAAACACTTTCAATGCACCAACAATTGAAATGTAATAAAAAGAATGAAATATTAAATTCTTACAGATGTGAAAGTTTTGTAAACAAGAATGAAATCTGGAGAAAATCATTACGGAGTCGCTTGCTAAGAGAAATTTGAATAACAATAGATAAAATGCTTTATCGTGAAGTCATCAGATGTGAAGCATTATCTTATCTTATTTCATCTTAGACACTATGGGGGTCAGACTGCAATGTTCCCATGACCTAAAAAAATCAACAAAAAAAATCCCACTCACATTCCACTAAACATTTCAGAACAATTCCCCCGAAACCTCTCATCCATCCGAATGACTTATCGTCCTCTCACTTAATTACTTCATAAAGATGCAGAGTGGAGATTAGAGCACCGGTTGTTTCAGGGTACTAGAGCAGAAAAAGAAAAAAAAATTGCCATTAACAATTATTAATGATTAAATCTTTAATAATGAGTCAAGATTCAAGAACATTTCATTATCATTTGTATTGCATGTGGTACATGAGACAAAAATGACATTAAGGCTCACGCACCCCGTTTACCCTGTTCTATTAAAGTTAGAACTTAAATTTTAAAGAAGAAAATGAGATATAAATACAGTATTGATATTCATCCATCCATCCATTATCTTCTGCTTTATCCTCTATTAGGGTCGCAGGGGTGGGGGGGTTCCCTATGCCCATCCAGGGGAGAACATTTTGGGCGCTGGGCAGATACACCCAGGACAGGGTGCCAATCAATCACTGGGCACACACTCACTCACACATAAAACACTCTATATGGGGCAATTTGAAGAACTCAATTGACTTGATCCATGTTTTTGGACTGTGGGAGGAAACCGGAGAACCTGGAGGAAACCACCGTGGACACGGGGAGAACATGGAAACTGCACCCAGATGGGGATTCGAATCGGGAATCCCTAGTGCTGAGAGGAGAACGTGCTAACCACTAAGCCACCGTGCCGCACCATTTTTTTTGTAATATTTAAATTTAAAAATGTAAAAATTCTACTTGAACTTCTACCCTTGAACTGCAAATTCATTTACATTTCATGTACCGCATGTTATGTAACATCAACAGTGTAGGACACTAGTCTACTATGGTCATGGGGGGGCAGGATGGTTCATTATGCGACCCTAGTATACGACCCATATATTGGTGTAGTGTGGACAATATGGTTAAATATGGACAATATGGTATGCACGTTAAATTAGCTTTAACTGTTGACAGTATGGCTATTTATAAAAGCGATGGTTGCTCAGTAGCGTGTGCCAGTTTGAAGATGATGAAGAGCAGGTTGAGATGAGTATGTTCTTTAGGTTCTGACAGGTTCTGAAAGTTGCTCAGTGGGGCACCAATGATTGCTTTGACTGGTTTGAACTTGCACAATAGAAATAGATAGCACACGATTCAACTTACGATAAGGATGTCGAGGAACTGGAACAGGACCATAGATGAACAGTCAGGCTGGGGGAACTGAGTACAGACTTTAATAGTTGGGACCTTTTCATTTGAGTAGTTTAGGAATGAGATACAGACAGACTTTAATAGTTGGGACCTTTTCATTTAAGTAGTTTAGGAATGAGATACAGAGGTCAGAAGTGGCAGCCTGTTGATGGTCAAAAATAAGTGAGAAGGGCTTCATCCAGCCTTTAAAAGATTCTCAGTTAGACATTTAGTACGAGCCGCATTTAGAGCTGCCTTATAATTAACTAAGTGGAAGTGTGAAGGTGAAGTAACCAGCCTTGCAATCTGACGGCCCCAGGTTCAATTCCCGGTCCCAACAAGTACTATGGCTGAAGTGCCCCTGGGCATAGCACATAACCCCAATTACTCTGGAACTTATTTTTACTCTAAATCTACTCTTTTCTCATGTTTACCTACTTAAGCTTTAAAATCCCTTTAATTAAAATGTATTTTATAGTGTAATGTTTTCTTAAAACATGTGAAAGCACGGCACATGTGGCTTAGTGGTGAGCATGTTCGTTAATGTTCATAGATGTACATAACCACACTCCATCCATTCATTCTTTATCCTCTATTAGGGTACAGGGGAGAACGTTTCGGGCTCTGGGCAGATACATCCAGGACAGGGAGGTCCTGTCACACATACACACTCTATATAGGGCAATTTGGAGAACTCAGTTGACTTGATCCATGTTTTTGGACTGTGGGAGGAAACCAGAGAACCCAGAGGAAACCCACGTGGACACGGGGAGAACTTGGAAACTCCACCCAGCTTGGGATTCGAACCGGGAATCCCTAGCGATGAGATGAGAACATGCTAACCACTAAGCAAAAACCACACTCACACAAGTGCTATGAGAACATGCCTTAAGGCTTTATAACACAGTGACATAATGCATTATAAATTATATTTATAAAGCTTTATATATATATATATATATATATATATATATATATATATATATATATATATATATATATATATATATATATATATATAAATAAGGCTTTATAACGTTTGTGTTTGATGCATGCTTTTCCTGAAAATGACTTTATTCTTTATCTTTATTTATCACTTTAAATGCTTATAACCGTTTATAAAAGCTTATAAGCTCTCTTTTCAGGCATAAAGGAAAGTGTCGTCATTATTTACCTCTTTGAAAGAGACTGCATACATAGTAGTACATAATGACTTATAAAAGCTTATAAATGCTCTTTACAGACTTTGAGACAGATTTCAAACTATTAAAACTACTTTATTAAAACATAAGCTTTTTAAAGTTCTTTTTCATGTATGTGATATTCTAATTAATTCATTTGACTCGTTAATCTCTTTGTCTTAGAACTGTGAAACCTGAAGACAAGTCGTTCGCCCTTGGAATCCAGTTCATGCTCTTCAGAGTTCTCGGTTAGTGTCAACAGCAGATGAAAGAACGCTCGTCTGGGTGCAGTAGCAGTTAAAACAGACACGTATTTAAAGTGTTGACAGGAGAATGGTTTTCCGTGAGGTTGTTGGGTCCTCATTCCTGTCCTAGTCTGTTCAGCGAGGCTTCCATGATGACAGCTTTATCTAAAACCAGCTCGACTTGCTGTGAATCAGCAACAGTTCTATTATCCGAGAACATGTGCCGGAACCTCATTACTTACACTTTTTACACATTCATTCGAGTTTATATAGTTTTTATTTATTACTGTAATAGTGTATTGTTTTTGAAAACGTTTGTAACGAATAATTTTTTCATTTTAAATTATATAAACGGTGGCTTAGTGGTTAGCATGTTCTCCTCTCAGCCCTGGGGATTCAGATTCCAATCCCAATCTGGGTGGAGTTTCCATGCTGTCCCCGTGTTCCGTGTGGGTTTCCTCCAGGTTCTCCGGTTTCCTCCCACAGTCCAAAAACATGGATCAAGGTCCATTGAATTCTCCAAATTGCCCCATATAGAGTGTGTGTGTGTGTGTGTGTGTGTGTGTGTGAGTGAGCGTGTGCCCAGTGATAGATTGGCGCCCTGTCCTGGGTGTATCTGCCCAGCACCCGAAACGTTCTCCCCTGGATGGGCATGGGGAACCCCCCCCCGTGACCCTAGTAGAGGATAAAGGGGAACATAATGGATGGATATTAAATATGGGTGGCACGGTGGCTTAGTGGTTAGCATGTTCTCCTCTCAGCGCTAGGGATTCCAGGTTCAAATCCCAATCTGGGTGGAATTTCCATGTTCTCCCCGTGTCCTCATGGGTTTCCTCCAGGTTCTCCAGTTTCCTGCCACAGTCCAAAAACATGGATTTAAGGTGAAGAGCACTGCCTCCCCCCGCGACCCTAGTAGAGGATTAAATGTAGGAAAATGGATGAATATTAAATATAATTAAATTATATCCTAAACATTGTATATTTGTTATCTCAACAGCATTTCTTCCAGCTCCTGTGCTGTATGGCGTCTCCATTGACTCGACTTGTATCCTGTGGGGAACAAAATGCAAAAGCAAAACCTCCTGTCGTTACTATAACTTGGAATTCTTCAGACAAAGGTTGGAACAATAACATTTCCTTCTTAAATAATAGCTTTTTTTTTCTCAGAGGATCCCATCCTCATCAGTATGCAAGAGAAATATAGGGATGTGGTGGCTCAGTGCTTAGGGTGTTGGGCTATCAAGCTGAAGGTTAAGACTTCAAATCCACCAATAACCCCAAAAGTAAAAAAAAAAATCTGTTGTGCTCACATTGTATAAACTCTTATGTTAACCCTTAAAGGAAATTGTTTTTTAAAATTTTCAGATTCCTGGGCCTTCAAACGTTTTTCATCTTCGGTGGTCTTGCATTCTTCTTCCTCTCCTTCATGGTGCTGAGGAGGGCCGACCAAGATAAGAACACCGCCACTGAAAAGAAGAGTGAATGTATGAGCCTCAAACAGCCTTTGAATGGATTAGAAAGCTCCAAAAATGAAAAAATGGACACACTGTGAGTTCAAACGAGATCTTGAGCATAATGCGCTAAATACTTTATTAATAGAGGATAAAAAAAAATGACGAGCACTGATGACAAGCTTGGTGACATCATTAATGATTAAAGCTGTCTCTCATAACCCTCCTATTATGTTAAAATTACATCATTGATGTTACGAGTCGGGAGGCACGGTGGCTTAATGGTCAGCACGTTCGCCTCTTAGCGCTAGGGATTCCCAATTCGAATCCCAATCTGGGTGGAGTTTCCATGTTCTCCCCGTGTCCACGTGGGTTTCTCCGGGTTCTCCGGTTTCCTCCCACAGTCCAAAAACATGGATCAAGGTCAACTGAGTTCTCCAAATTGCCCCATATAGAGTGTGTCTGTGTGAGTGAGTGAGTATGTGCCCAGCGATAGATTGGCGCCCTGTCCTGGGTGTATCTGCCCAGCGCCCGAAACGTTCTCCCCTGGATGGGCATGGGGAACCCCATCGTGCCCCTTGTAGAGGGTACAGCAGAAGATAATTGATGAATGGATGGATGTTATGAGTCAAGAGCAGCATGGTGGCTTAGTGGTTAGCATGTTCTCCTCTCAACGCTGGAGATTCCCGGTTCGAATCCCAATCTGGGTGGAGTTCCCATGTTCTCCCCGTGTCTGCGTGGGTTTCCTCCGGGTTTTCCGGTTTCCTCCCGCAGTCCAAAAACATTGAATTCTCCAAAGTTAGATAGATTGGCATCCTGTCCTGGGTGTATCTGCCCAGTACCCGAAACGTTCTTCCCTGGATGGGCATGGGGAACCCTCCTGCGAGCCTTGTAGAGGATAAAACGGAAGATAAATGACGGATGGATGGAAAATATAAATATATAAAAACCAGAAAAACACAAACTCCATGTACATATCTGTGAGGTTATTGACATTATTTTGGCCATTGTGCAAATTTATTGTGCAAAGTATTGAGCTACATTATATTGCAACATTCCGATGGGGAGTGTCAGAAAGAATTACAGGAGGATTATGAGATTGCAAGCATGTTTGGGACTATAATTGATTAAAAAGTCAGTGTTAACGAAACATTAACATTGTATCCAGACAACCAGAAAGTGAAAACAGGTTTAAGTGACCCGTTGTTAGCAGTCGCTCGTCGTTCCCCGGGAGATCTTGCTTGCGCCTGAAAGCGTCCACAGGGCACGGCTGCACGGAGAAAATGCGCAACACCGAGGCACCTGTGAACGCTAACACGGCTATAAGCCTGTGCGGGAGAAATGCACAGCGCCGTACCGTCTTCAAACGCGGAAGGAGAGTTTGGAGACACCGGGCAAAAAAAGAAACTACTGAAGACGCATCTCTTTAACAAATACCTGTTGTAAAAAAAAAAAAAAGGGGGGGAGGGGCCGCAGCATCGAATAACAATCAGGTTTGATGAATTTACAGTATAGTTGGTTTTCTCCATGGCTTCTGACTTGTGGTGTTCTCATTTGTAAGTCGCTTTGGATAAAAGCGTCGGCTAAATGACTTAATGTAAATGTAAAAACAAAACGGATTTATTAATTAAAACGGTGTAGGGACACCAACAGAAAGGGGGAACAAAACTAACATCGGGAATAAACCACAACAAAGACGTGCCGGGGGAAAAGGGAACACGGAAACTAAATACAAAAAACACCCGGTCACGTGCACAAAATAAACCAATCACCCAACGGAGACAATGAGTACATTAAATGAGGGACAGGTGCCCCAGGCACCTGTGACACCCGTAACATAACATAAGGGTTAATCCTGAGATGACAAGATGACGCGCATCTCATCTGAACTGTGAAAAATTGCTGTGAATTTCTTTCGCCTGCGAGTTCTAGACGCCATCAAACAGGAAAGTGCACTTCCCCATCTTGATATGTACTGTTTTGCTGATGAGGCGAAGTGAGGCTAAGTAAACATCGTCAGCTGCTGAAGTCGAGGGTTTATACGCATGTATGTGTTAGTACCAACGTATCTAAACATACATGCTGAACAAATTCATACACTCTAACGTCAATGTAGCAAGAATTCTTCTCATAAATGTTATTACTAAGAACACAGCAACCGATTGATTCAGACATTTTAAACCTTATTAAGTTGGTTGATTCAGACATTTTAAACCTTATTAACCATTTTGAAATGGTGGGAGAGTTATAAAGCTTCATAATGGTCTGATTTTGCTATAAGCAAAGGGCATTGTTGTATATTGCCATTGTTTTTTGACATACAGTGAATTTTTTTGTATTCTTATAAAAGATCATTTAACTTTTTTATTTTATCGTAAGCCTTGTTGTTAACTTTATACTATGCATAATGTTTACGTTTACTAAAACATAGCTCCCATGTAAAAACACTTCCTAAAAATGAAATATAAGGTAAAATATTCACAAAATCAAGTGAATTTTTTAATTCTCTTGGTTTTATTGTATTTTTCAACATACAAACAGAACAAATATGTACATTTAATAATGTTTTTTAGAAAAAAAAAATCCAAAAATAAAAAATAACAGCAGCACGGGAACAATTTTTTTTACATTTTTACTGAATGTTTTTTTTTTTTTAAATAGTTTTTATAGGTTTTTCACATATAAAATAGCCATATAGTTCATTTAGCACCACTGAGTGTACATACATGTTAACTAGTTTGTGTTGGATGTAATGTAAAGGACATATAGCTTTGCTGATTTTACACAGAATTCTAGCTTTCGGACAAAAGGAATTATTAATTCTTTTCCATTGTTTTGTCAAACTGTGAAAGTCGCGAGTCAAACTGTGAAGAAAAGCATGTGAATTAGTGCCGAAATACTAGTTAGAAAGAAAGGCATTCGTTATAAAATGGGTTTGATCACCACGTTCCAATATCAGCGCTCCTTAAATGACTTTTCCGTGGTTTACGTGGTTATAAACGTATATTAACAAAGAAGTCTGATTTAAAGGATGTGTGCATCATTGAGACGAGAATGCAGGCTGTTGAAAATGTAGCTGTAATCACTGATATTGCTACTAATAAAAACATTACTGTGAATGTTACCATACAAATGCCAACAAAACCCAAACAGATGTAATATCACTTGGTTGACCTGCTGATAGAGGACGACAAATCAAAATGAAGCTGTTACCAAATGATATAGTCGTGCTTGTTTTGTTTATTATTATTTTATTTTTAATTTTTTTATAAAGCTGAGTATTTAGTGTGGAAGCAAGACCACTTTTGTTACTTCTTGAAATCTCAGTAACACTTTCTATAAATCCAGTAGTCATAATGCATATGTGCATGTATAAAGCTTTATAAAGTGTTCATAACGCTTTATGACATTTGTCATAAGCTTTTGTTAATGTACATAGATGTTCATATTCATAGTAATAAATAGTTATAACAATTTGAAATAAGGCTTTATAACACAAAGTGACATAATGCATCATAATATGAACTTATTTAAACGTTTGATTCTTTGGATGTTGAGTTTCTTACTTTAAACAACATGATTACACTTTACTTAAAGTCTGTAAAGAGCATTTATAAGCTTTTATAAGTCATTATGTACTGCTATGTATGCAGTCTCTTTCAAAGAGGTAATTAATGACAACACTTTATGCCTGTAAAGAGAGCTTATAAGCTTTTATAAACGGTTATGAACACTTATAAAGTCATTTTTAGGAACATCAAAAGTGTTATAAGGCTTTATGTCAGAGGTCTCTCTAAGTTAATGAACAGTTAAAATCTATTATTTATAATGCATCGTCACTTTGTGTTATAAAGCCTTATGGCATGTTCTTATAACACTTTATGAGTGTGGTTATGTAAATCTATGGACATTAACAAATGCTCATGACAAGTATTATAAACCATTATGAACACTTTATAAAGCTTTCGAAATGTGTTAATAATGCATCATGAATAGTGGATTTAGGTAAAGTGTTACCGAGGTAATGAATGACAACACTTTACTTTATGCCTGTAGCTTATAAGCTTTTATAAACAGTTATGAGCACGTATAAAGTAATGTTCAGGAAAAGCGTTCCTTAAACACAAACATTATAAGGCTTTATGTTGCTGGTCTCTATAATTCATTCATTCATTCATTATCTCCCGCTTTATCCTCTACTAGGGTCGCGGTGGGGCTCCCCATGCCCATCCAGGGGAGAACGTCTCGGGCGCCGGGCAGACAGACCCAGGACAGGGCGCCAATCCATCACTGGGCACACACTCACACACTCAAACACACTCTATATGGGGCAATTTAGAGAACTCAATTAACTTGATCCATGTTTTTGGACTGTGGGAGGAAACCGGAGAACCCGGAGAAAACCCACACGGACACGGGGAGAACATGGAAACTCCACCCAGATGGGGATTCGAACCGGGAATCCCTAGCGCTGAGAGGCGAACGTGCTAACCACTAAGCCACCGTGCCGCCGGTCTCTATAATAATTGACGAAATGTGAATAAGACGAGTATAAAATAAATACATGTTGTGTAATTACACCCACATACTTACCCCCCCCCCCCCTCCAAAAAAAAAAAAAAGTACATCTTGTTAGCATTACAAACATAATATGTTCTTTTATCATTTTTTTTCTATCATTCCTTTCAGCATTATAAACATGGGAGTGTTACAGAACCGTGCAGGACGGTCGTAAGTGAGCTAAAGGTTAGATGGGTGCAACTGGACCTACCACGAAGCTTTCAGGAAATGGGGCCAGTCTTGTTCACTGTATATTTTGACTGTGTCATGTAGCTTTGATGTATCTTCAGCAACTCTTAATTTTGCTTATCTTTTAATGCAGTTTGTTGAATCACACCCATAAATCTTGTATTTTTGTACTAATAAAAACGTTCTTACAGAACCATGCGTTCTCTGGTGTATTCTTTACCATGTTTTTTTTTTTCAAAGCAAATCTAAATTTTTTATTTTATTTTATTGTATTTTGATTTGATTTGAGATTTGATTTAATTTAATTTAATTTCATTTCATGTACATATAGTACTATAAACCATGAATGTTATAAATACATTTTCACAAAATGTGTTTACAATGAATTATGAATACATAATTCTTTAATTTATTCATTCATTCATTCATTATCTCCCGCTTTATCCTCTATTAGGGTCGCGGTGGGGTTCCCCATGCCCATCCAGGGGAGAACGTCTCGGGCGCTGGGCAGATAGACCCAGGACAGGGCGCCAATCCATCGCTGGGCACACACTCACTCACACAGACACACTCTATATGGGGCAATTTTGAGAACTCAATTGACTTGATCCATGTTTTTGGACTGTGGGAGGAAACCGGAGAACCCGGAGAAAACCCACACGGACACGGGGAGAACATGGAAACTCCACCCAGATGGGGATTCGAACCGGGAATCCCTAGCGCTGAGAGGCGAACGTGCTAACCACTAAGCCACCGTGCCGCCTTTCTTTAATTTATTTTAATTTAAAGTAAAATTTTCTTTACTTCTTAAGGAACTAAACTTAAAACTTATTTATTATCTTTCACTTAATCGTCTACTAGGGTTGCGGGGGAAGGGGGGAGGGACAAATACACTCAGTATGGGGTGCCAATCTGTTGCTGGGCTCCCTTACTCTCACACACTCATTCACAAACACTCTATATGGGGCAAATTAGAGCCTTCATGGGGGGGTCATTCCATGGGGGGGGGGTCACTCCATGGGGGGGGGGGGGGGGGGGGGGGGGGGGGGGGGGGGGGGGTTGGGGTTGGGGTTCATCCCAACACCCAATCCACTGAGCCCCATGCACTAATAGACATTCTAAGTTTCTAAGTGTCCATATGTCATGTAATGCGCTTTTTCATGTATGTCAATGTAGATAGAACTAAATGCTTGAATAAACAGAGATGTCGTTTGAAAAATAAAAAATGATTATTAAAAGAGAGCGGCACGGTGGCTTAGTGGTTAGCATGTTCTCCTCTCAGCGCTAGGGATTTCGAATCCCAATCTGGGTGGAGTTTCCATGTTCTCCCTGTGTCCACGTGGGTTTCCTCCGGGTTCTCCGGTTTCCTCCCACAGTCCAAGAACGGGGAATTAAGGTCAATTGAATTCTACAAATTGCCCCATATAGAGTGTGTGTGTGTGTGTGAGTGAGTTTGTGCCCTGCGATAGATTGGCATCCTGTCCTGGATGTGTGGGTTTCTGCCCAGGTTTTTTTCCCCACAGTCCATAAACATGGATCAAGGTCAATTGAGTTCTACAAATTGCCCCGTATAGAGTGAGTGGGCATCCCCTGGATGGGCCCAGGGAGAATTCCCCCCCCCTCACCCCGTGACCCTAATAGAGGATAAAGCGGCAGATAATGGATGGATAGATTAAAAGTTGTCGTTTAGGAGGCTTTAGTTTATGTCATGGGCTGGTGATAATACACAGAAACCTGTTATGTGTTTTATAAATTCATGTGATCATCTTGTTTCTGATCTTGCCTTTGCGTTAAGAAGCAGATCAACTTTGGAATGAGATTTGCTCCAACAGGCAGAAGAGTTAAGAAGGGATTACAGTGCACCGGAGGGGCAAGACTGTTCAAGATTTTCTCCTGCCCTGGTATTATACTGAGACACGTATCGTATTCACTGGTGCATTCTTGATAAATCCCACACGGGCAAAATAAATGTCTGCACTGTGTATCACACCTTAAAAAATAGTCAAATTTACATCTTAATGTAAATTAATTGCAGCAAAACAGATTAAATAGATGCTATACCTAAGTTGGTCATGTGACCGATACTCTGTAAGTACACTGTCAAATTCACCATTTTATTCATTCATTCATTATCTCCCGCTTTATCCTCTATTAGGGTCGCGGTGGGGTTCCCCATGCCCATCCAGGGGAGAACATCTCGGGCGCTGGGCAGATAGACCCAGGACAGGGCGCCAATCCATCGCTGGGCACACACTCACTCACACAGACACACTCTATATGGGGCAATTTTGAGAACTCAATTGACTTGATCCATGTTTTTGGACTGTGGGAGGAAACCGGAGAACCCGGAGGAAACCCACGCAGACACGGGGAGAACATGGAAACTCCATCCAGATGGGGATTCGAACCGGGAATCCCTAGCGCTGAGAGGAGAACATGCTAAACCACTAAGCCACCACCATTTAGTGCTAACCACTAAGCCCCACCATTTTATTATTATTATTATTATTATTATTATTATTATTATTATTATTATTATTATTATCCATTCACTATCTTCCACTTTATCCTATATTAGGGTCATGGGGTGTTCCCCATGCCCATCCAGGGGAGAAGGTTTAGGGCGCTGGGCAGATACACCCAGGACAGGACACCAATCTATCACTGAGCACACACTCACTCACACAGACACACTCTATATGGGGCAATTTGGAGAATTCAATTGACCTTAATTCCATGTTTTTGGACTGTGGGAGGAAACCGGAGAACCCGGAGGAAACCCACGTGGACACGGGGAGAACATGGAAACTCCACCCAGATGGGGATTCAAACCGGGAATCCCTAGTGCTGAGAGGAGAACATGCTAACCACTAAGACACTGTGCCACCCATTATTATTATTATTTTTTTTTTTATTATTGTTATTATTATTATTATTATTATTATTATTATTATTATTATTATTATTGTTATTGTTATTATTGTTTTTTCTCAGGTAAAACACATTGGGCAGCCAAGATCAGTACTCCTACAGACACCATACTTGGAGGGTAGGTGCAGCTGGCATGCTTTCCGATAAAATTCAGACTGATTTCACTATAGGTGGTGCTACAGTACATCCATTCATTATCTCCGCTGTATTAGGGTTGCGGGGGGTGGGGTTCCCCATGCCCATCCAGGGGAGAACGTTTCGGGCGCTGGGCAGATACACCCAGGACAGGACACCAATCTATCGCTGGGCACACACTCACTCACACAGACACACACTCATACTATATGGGGCAATTTAGACCATTTAATTTACCTTGAATGTATGTTTTTCAACTGTGTGTGTGTGGGGGGGGGGATGGAGAAACCCACATGGACCCGGGAAAAACACAGAAACTCCAGAGCTTGCTGAGACGCAAACGTACTAACCACTAACCACCCAACGCTAATTAACCACCCACTTTCATTATGTTTTTATTACATTTTGTATGCTGTTATTTGTCAGGTAATCAATTATATATATGTATATTATATGTATTATATATATATACAGTGTGTGTGTATATATATATATATATATATATATATATATATATATATATATATATATATATATATATATATATATATATATATATATAAAAACTTGTTGGTTAGCATGTTCTCCTCTCAGCTCTAGGGATTTCTGCTTCGAATCCCAATCTGGGTGGAGTTTTCATGTTCTCCCCGTGCCCACGTGGGTTTCCTCCGGGTTCTCCGGTTTCCTCCCACAGTCCAAAAACATGGATCAAGGTCAATCGAATTCTCCAAATTGCCCCATACAGAGTCTGTCTGTGTGAGTGTGTGTAAGTGAGTGTGTGCCCAGTGATAGATTGCCGCCCTGTCCTGGGTATCTGCCCCAGCGCCCGAAACGTTCTCCCCTAGATGGACATGTGGCACACTCAAAGGGCACACTCACTCACTCACTCACTCACTCACTCACTCTTCTCACTCTCGATATATAGGGGCAATTTGGAGCAGCCTTGAAACTATGTTTTTGGATTGTTTTTAGTGTAGTATTTTATATTGTCTACTATATAGATTCTCACACACAAATCTACCGACATACTCATGTAGCATTCAACACTAACACCAGACTTGTTCTTGTAAGAACAGTTTGTTTCTGTTTCCAATAAACTTCACCCCACTCTGTTTCTGCTGCATCACAGTTATAAATGAGGTTGCCTTTCCTGCTGTGATTTTCTGTTTTTGTTCCAGTAGCTATACGGACCATTCACAGACACCAATGCCTCTGACCGACCTGATGTTTACTTTATAGAGTGAATGATCTACGATCTTCTAATGATGTATGAAAACACATAACTCGACACATAACTTACACTTTCACTGGGAAGATATACATATATTTACATTTACATTACATTTGGTCATTTAGTGGATTTTATCCAAAGTGACTGACAAAGTGAGCACAGGGTTTATCACAACATCCCTGGAGCAATGAGGGTTAAGGGTCTTGCTCAAGGACCCACATTGGTAACTTCAGTGGACCTGGGATTTGAACCCCCAACCTTCAGATTGACAACCCAACACCCTAACCACACTGAGCTACCACACCCGCTCTAGCCATATATATATATATATATATATATATATATATATATATATATATATAGATGTTTTAGCAGGGGCGGCACGGTGGCTTAGTGGTTAGCACGTTCGCCTCTCAGCGCTAGGGATTCCCGGTTCGAATCCCCATCTGGGTGGAGTTTCCATGTTCTCCCCGTGTCCGCGTGGGTTTCCTCCGGGTTCTCCGGTTTCCTCCCACAGTCCAAAAACATGGATCAAGTTAATTGAGTTCTCTAAATTGCCCCATATAGAGTGTGTTTGAGTGTGTGAGTGTGTACCCAGCGATGGATTGGCGGCCTGTCCTGGGTCTATCTGCCCAGCGCCCGAGACGCTCTCCCCTGGATGGGCATGGGGAACCCCACCGCGACCCTAATAGAGGATAAAGCGGGAGATAATGAATGAATGAATGAATGTTTTAGCAGGACATTTATCCCGTTAAATTAAACCCTTAAAAGGAGGGTATGAACACAGATGGTAGTCAGTGAGTGATGCTTTGCCATTTCACATTGTATTGCTCAAATCTCACATTTGTTTTGCATTAAACACAGAGCTTTTTTTTCCCTCAATAATCCAAAAGGCATCTTTTGCTGCCACATGCTGGCCATTAAAGGTATTACATCTTAGAAGAGCGCTGAGATATTCAGTGTTATTTACTATTGAGTCCCAAATCACACTGATTATCTTTTTCAGAATCCTCTATTAGGGTCGTGGGGGGTTCTCCATGCCCATCCACCTTGAATCCATGTTTTCGGACTGTGGGAGGAAACCGGAGAACCCGGAGGAAACCCACATTGGGATTCAAACCTGGATCCTCTACTGGGTTATGGGGGGGGCGGGGGGTGGGGGGTTCTCCATGCCCATCCAGGGGAGAACATTCGGACTCTGGGCAGATACACCCAGAACAGGGCGCCAATCCATCGCTGGGCGTACACTCACACAGACATACATAAAGCATATAGGGGCAATTCGGAGCTGCAACTTCATCTTGAATTTATATTTTAAGACTATGGGAGGAAATGTATGTGGAGAACATGGAAACTCACACAGATCCCCAGTGCTAAGAGCTAGATGTGCTAAACACTAAGCCTCCGCTCATTGGTTTCCCATGCCCATTCAGGGGAGAATGCTTCAGGTGCTGGGCAGATACAACCAGGACAGGGTTCCAATCTATCAATGGGCACACACACACACACACACACTCACTCACTCACTCACTCACTCGCTATATATAGGGGCAATTTGGAGATTCCCAAAATCCATCCATCCATTATCTTCTGCTTTATCCTCTACTAGGCTGGCGGGGGGGTTCCCCATGACCATCCAGGGGAGAACGTTTCAGTCGCTGGGCAGATACACTCAGGACAGGGCACCAATCTATCACTGGGCACACACTCACTCACACACACACACACACACACTATATATATGGGGCAATTTGGAGAATTCAATTGACTTGATCCATGTTTTTGGACTGTGGGAGGAAACCAGAGAACCCGGAGGAAACCCACGCAGACACTTGGAGAACATGGAAACTCCACCCAGATGGGGATTCGAACCAGGAATCCCTAGCGCTGAGAGGATACACCCAGGACAGGGTGTCAATCTATCGCTGGGCAGACACTCAATCACACACTCACACTCTATGGGGGCAATTTGGAGAATTCAATTGACCTTGATCCTGGTTTTTGGACTGTGGGAGGAAGCCAGACAACCCGGAGGAAACCCACGCAGACACTTGGAGAACATGGAAACTCCACTTAGAACATGCTAACCACTAAGCCACCATGCTGCCAACTTCCCAAAATACTAAGGATTATTTTTTTTCAGGACACAAAGACATTGTTTCATAGCCAGCACTAGAAAAAGTGTCTAAAGGACTGTGGAACTCTTCCCAGAACAAACACAAAAAGCTCTTGCTGACTTGTGTATATATATCATTTTAATTGAATGTATATCATAAATCATATATATTTTAGTTTCTTCTGACTTACAACTTTAAATGATTTAGGCCTAAAGTAAAACTGACACTAAAATAAGTCATTTTAATTTGAACTTCTATTCCTATGACATAGACCACTGAGGTTACCCCAAAAAACCTCGTTCAGTCAGGCAGTCAGACCTAGTTTGCTGATCAGATGGTTTTTATTTTGAGATGTTCTAGTGAGGGAGAGAAAAAGCGCCTGGCAAAATCTCCAGCACATTCTGGGAAGAGTTTTGGAAACGTTATGTCTATTTACCTCATATTTCGAATGGACAAACATCATAAAAAGCTGTTTTAACATCAAACGTTTGCTGGATGGAAGTTTCTGACATACATACACATATACATACAGCATATAGTGCATGAGCTAAATAACAAAAACTGCAGATATGCATCCAAAAAACAATAGACGAGGTTTACTGCAGCTTTTTCATTTTATTTAATATACATATTGGGTGGCATGGTGGCTTAGTGGTTAGCATGTTCTCTTCTCAGGACTAGGGATTCCCGGTTCGAACCCCAATCTGGGTGGAGTTTCCATGTTCTCCCCGTGTCCGTGTGGGTTTCCTCCGGGTTCTCCGGTTTCCTCCCACAGACTAAAAACATGGATCAAGGTCAATTGAGTTCTCCAAATTGTCCCATATAGAGTGTGTCTGTATGAGTGAGTGTGTGCCCAGCGATAGATTGGCACCCTGTCCTGGGTGTATCTGCCCAGCGCCCGAGATGTTTCCCCCCCTGGATGGGCATGGGGAACCCCCCCCCCACGACCCTAGTAGAGGATAAAGTGGAAGATAATGGATGGATGAATATACATATTGTGGCAACCAGTTAAATAGCCTTTACTGTACGATTCAATCCTGGGGGGGGTTCATCATTCCCATTCAAGGGTGCTGGGCAGATACACCCAGGACAGGGTGCCAATCTATAACTGGGCACACTCACTCACTCACTGTATATAGGGGCAATTTAGAGCTGCAAATCCATGTATTGGGATTGTGGGTCGAAACTGGAAAGACCTAGACATACAGTATATAGTGCATGAGCTATATAACAACAACAAAACTACAAAGACATGCATCCAAAAAACAACGCAGACAAGGTTTATTGCAGCGTTTTTATTTTTCTTAATATACATATTGTGGCAACCAGTTAAATAGCCTTTAATCCCATTTAAAACAAAGCATTTCAATGTATAACTCCAATTCTTCCAAATTAGAAGTCAGAAATTCATTCGATTTTGACATCTTTGGCGTTGCTTGCAGGTTTGGTAGCTTGCCAACATGGCAAAGAGGGGAGATTATGCATTAGAGTATTATGCATCAGAATGGAAATAAGAATTAATATTAAGCATTTTGCAGAAAGTCACAGATTTCGCTGAGTGTTAGTATAAAAGCAGGTCATTTTGTGGTATATAATGTTTAACAGCGGCGTGTATGTGTGTTTTTTTCATACACTTGCCAGGTCCCGTGGGTTTAATACCTTTCCGATGAAAAGCAGGGCCCCTGATGGCTCATCGCGAATCAGGAAAATAAAGGGACGGTTCACGTGGTAAGACAGAGCCAGCGATTGCTTATTGGGTGGTGGGTTGGTGTTGGCGGGCCGGCTTCCTTCCGTTGCCGTCTCCAAAACAGCCTTGTGGCGGACGGCACCCAGTTTGACGGGTTGAGTTGTGATTTTGATCAGGTCTGTGTCCTTCAGCCATTCGACCAGTCCTGTAAAAAAACACATTTTAATATATAACACAAAACGTGGCTCCTCTCTCCTTTCCACCCATTATCTCCCGCTTTATCCTCTATTAGGGTTCCCCATGCCCATCCAGGGGAGAACGTTTCGGGTGCTGGGCAGAAATACCCAGGACGCCAAACTATCACTGGACACTCACACAGACACACTCTATATGGGGCAATTTGGAGCATTCAATTGACCTTGATCCATGTTTTTTTGGACTGTGGGAGGAAACTGGAGAACCCAGAGGAAACCCACACGGACATGGGAGAACATGGAAACTCCACCCAGATTGGGATTCGAACCGGGAATCCCTAGTGCTGAGAGGAGAACATGCCAACCACTAAGCCATCATGCCACCCCTTATGTTATTATCTTCCACTTAATACTATACTTGGAACAAGGGTCGTGGGGTCGGGGGGTTCTCCATGCCCATCCAGGTGAGAACTTTTCAGGCGCTGGGCAGATACACCCAGGACAGGGTGCTAATCTATCACTGGATACACACTCACTCACACAGACACATTCTATATGGGGCAATTTGGAGAATTCAATTGACCTTGATCCATGTTTTTGGACTGTGGAAGGAAACCGGAGAACCCGGGGGAAACCCACACGGACACGGGGAGAACATGGAAACTCCACCCAGATTGGGATTCAAACCTAAGAGACGCGTTAAATCTTATATACTCAAATTCAATTAAATGAAATTGTTTCTTTTAATGGGCGGCACGGTGGCTTAGTGTTTAGCATGTTCTCCTCTCAGCACTAGGGATTCCCAGTTCGAATCCCCATCTGGGTGGAGTTTCAATGTTCTCCCCGTGTCCGCGTGGGCTTCCTCCGGGTTCTCCGGTTTCCTCCCACAGTCCACAAACATGGATCAAGTCAATTGAGTTCTCCAAATTGCCCCATATAGAGTGTGTGTGAGTGAGTGTGTACCCAGTGATAGATTGGCGTCCTGTCCTGGGTGTATCTGCCCAGCGCCTGAAACGTTCTCCCCTGGATGGTCATGGGGAACCCCACCGCGACCCTAATAGAGGATAAAGCGGGAGATAATGGATGGATGAATGTTTCTTTTAATTTATTCACAGATAGCACAGGTTCCCACTAAACCACTGTGCCACCCGTAATAAATATTATTAGGAATATTATACCTATATAATAAATTTAAGTCGTATACATGTTAAAGCGCGGCACGGTGGCTTAGTGGTTAGCACGTTCGCCTCTCAGCGCTAGGGATTCCCGGTTTGAATCCCCATCTGGGTGGAGTTTCCATGTTCTCCCCGTGTCTGCGTGGGTTTCCTCCGGGTTCTCCGGTTTCCTCCCACAGTCCAAAAACATGGATCAAGTTAATTGAATTCTCAAAATTGCCCCATATAGAGTGTGTCTGTGTGAATGTGTGTGTGCCCTGCGATGGATTGGCACCCTGTCCTGGGTCTATCTGCCCAGCGCCCGAGACGTTCTCCCCTGGATGGGCATGGGGAACCCCACCGTGACCCTAATAGAGGATAAAGCGGGAGATAATGAATGAATGAATGAATAAATACATGTTAAAGCTTTGAAATCATGAGGAAGTAACACATATTATCCAAGAATCTTACCGCTGTCGGAAAGAGCATCGAGTAAGTCTTTGCTGGAGCCGAGTTTCAGTGTTGGGAGTGAAAGCTGCACCTCTGCGGGGTGAAGGGTGTTGGCCAGGTCCTGCACAAACTCCGCTGTCAGCGCCTCCTCAATCAGAGTCAAGTTCTTGGTCACCTCATCCGGGAGAAAGAAGTACATGCTGACTCCATCCTCCATTGGAACCTGCGCTATCTGTGAATATATAGAAAATGGATGGACTTAAGATGATGTTCTCCTCTCAGCATTGGGGATTCAATTTGAATCCCAATCTGGGTGGAGTTTCCATGTTCTCCCCGTGTTCGCGTGGGTTTCCTCCGGATTGTCCGGTTTCCTCCCACAGTCCAAAAACATGGATCGAGTCAACTGAATTCTCCAAATTGCCCCATATAGAGTGTGTGCGTGTGTATCTGTGTGAGTGAGTGTGTGTACAGTGATAGATTGGCGTCCTGTCCTGGGTGTATCTGCCCAGCGCCCAAAACGTTCTCCCCTGGGCATGGAGAACCCTCCGCGACCCTAGTAGAGGATAAAGGGGAAGATGGATGGATGGATCGGTTTAAGGTGATGTTCTCCTCTCAGCGCCGGGGATTCGATTTGAATCTTAATCTGTGTGGAGTTTCCATGTTCTCCTCGTGTCTGTGTGAGTTTTCTCTGGGTTCTCCGGTTTTCTCCCACAGTTCCAAAACATGTATTCAAGGTAAATTGAATGCTTTAAATTGCACCATATAGTGAGTGTTTGTGTGTTTGTGTTTGTGTGAGTGAGTGTGTGCCCAGTGATAGATTGGCGTCCTGTCCTGGGTGTATCTGCCCAGCGCCCGAGACGTTCTCCCTTGGATGGGCATGGGGAACCCCCCCACCCCCGCGCGACCCTAGTAGAGGATAAAGCGGAAGATAATGGATGGATGGAATATTGAAATTTGACCCGTTTAACCGTTAAACTAATTTAGTGGTTGTAAGTTAATAAAACAATAATCAGTACTTTACTAAAACATATATTCTTTTCATATACATCACTAAATATGCAGTCATGTTGTTACCGTGCAGCCGAGGTCTGAGTCGATGCCCATTTTGATTGGATAACGTTCCTCCTTCATCATGGCAATGCGGCTCGGTGCCTCTCCATCCAACTGGAAGCTTCCCATCTTGTCAACCTGACTGAACCTAGTGATCCACTTTCCTGCAAATACCACATATGCAAAATTTAAAATGAATTATGCAAATATTTTTTAAATATTCCACCAATTATAATAATGGTTCTCTCATATCGCAAAGTAAGAAGGTCCTGAATTTGAGATCCCATGCAGGGTTCCTCTTGTGTGAAATTTGCATGTTCTCTGCATGTTGAAAAGGTGAGTGTAAGTGTGTATGGATGTCTTATCCAGGTGTATAAACACTGTGAGAGTTTTTTTAGACGTTGTAATCCATCCATTATCTTCCACTTTATCCTCTATTATAGTCGTGGGGGGGACCATCCAGGGGAGAACGTTTCGGGCACTGGGAAGATTCACCCAGGACAGGGCGCCAATCTATCGCTGGGCACACACTCACTCACTCACACAGACTCACTCTGTATGGGGCAATTTGGAGAACTCAATTGACCTTGATCCATGTTTTTGGACTGTGGGAGGAACCCGGAGAACCCGGAGGAAACCCACGCAGACACGGGGAGAACATACTAACCACTAAGCCACCATGCTGCCCTATATATATATATATATATATATATATAGGGATTCAAACTGGGAATCCCCAGCGCTGAGAGGAGAACATGCTAAACACTAAGGCACCGTGCCTCCCCGTTGTAATCTATTAAAATAAAAAATACAATACAATACTGTTGATCAAACCTTTAAAGTAAGCTGCTCCAACAGGTAGCACTGATGGAACTCTTGGAAGGCCACTCGTGAGGACACGGTCCACTTTGCCGCCCGTCTGCTGTCTGAACCAATCATTGATAGATTTAAGTTCCCGAGTCCCACCCATGACAGTTTGTGGACGTTCTCCGAATTGCTTCTCGACAGAATTGAGAAACTCAGACTGAGGCTGTAGTCCTGGAAGGTAAACACCAAACCATTATTCATTCAAAAGTTAACCAGGAGTTTATGAACACTGTGTTTATATCTTTCTGCCACTTACTCTTGGTTACAAGCAGACGTTCTACAGAGCTGAACCCTTTGGCGGGGGATCTGAGGGATGAAAGCAGCTCTCTAAGGGTGGCATGCAGCTGCCTGTCCTGCAGGGTGTGGTAGCGTAGGACGCGGTACAGCTGCTTCTCTGCACGCTCAGATGCTCCTAAATACACACACCCCCACACACACACCCCACACACATGAAACAAATGTTTTTACGCATTGTGAACTTCCATGTTGACTTTACCAATTCTAACCATAACAAAAAAAAAACATGATGCATATCATTCTCTCTCTATATACTGAATATTCCATCCATCGTTATCTTCCGCTTTATCCTCTATTAGGGTCACGGTGGGGTTCCCCATGCCCATACAGAGGAGAAAGTTTCGGGCGCTGGGCAGATACACCCAGGACAGGGTGCCAATCTATCACTGGGGACACACTCACTCACGGACACACTCTATATGGGGCAATTTAGAGCATTTAATTTACCATTGAATCCATGTTTTTGGACTGTGGGTGGAAAAATGGAGAACCCAGGGGAACCCACAGGGAGAACACCCAGATTGGAATTGGATCCCCAACCCTGAGAGGTGAGCGTGCTAACCACTAAGCCTGTGTCTGCCTGGGTTTCGTCCAGGTTCTCCGGTTTCCTCCCACAGTCCAAAACCATGGATCAAGTCAATTAAATTCTCCAAATTGCCCCATATAGAGTGTATCTTCCGCTTTATCCTCTATTAGGATCGTGGGGGGGTTCCCCATGCCCATCCAGGGGAGAACGTTTTGGGCGCTGGGCAGATACACCCAGGACAGGACGCCAATTTATTGCTGGGCACACACTCACACACACAGACACACTCTATATGGGGCAATTTGGAGAATTCAATTGACTTGATCCATGTTTTTGGACTGTGGGAGGAAACCGGAGAACCCGGAGGAAACCCACGCAGACATGGGGAGAACATGGAAACTCCACCCAGATGGGGATTCAAACCGGGAATCCCTAGCGCTGAGAGGAGAACATGCTAACCACTAAGTCATCGTGCTGCCTTCATTCACATTAAATAATTAAAGAATTAAATTAAATAGAATGAAATAATTTATTTTTTCCAGTCATAATGATGCACTGCTCACCCATAGACAGCTGTGTGAAAACAGTTGAGATGCTCAGAGGAGATAGGAGAACACTTGACTTGGGGTCGCGGGCAGCCAGCTTACGGAACAGGTTGTAGCCAAAGTCCGACGTAGCTGCAGCCAGCTTAGTGCGTGGGGTAGTAAAGAGATCGACAACCTCCTCCTCACCCGCACCTTCCTCTGTGTCCGGCTAAAAGATAATCACAGGTTACAGGACAGTGTGTCTGTAAGAGCATGAGATAAGCTGAGATGGGTCAAGCAGAAGAGTTTTACCAGCTGAGCATGACAGAATAGGAATAGACCCCAAAGACACAGCAGCAGGCCTGGTGTTTTCATTCTGGAGAGATACAGAAATGTTGGGCGACAATAAGCTTTAAAAAAAAAGCTTTATTTCCATCCATCATCTTCCGCTTTATCCTCTATTAGGGTCATGGTGGGGTTCCTCATGCCCATCCAGGTGAGAACGTTTCGGGCGCTGGGCAGATACACCCAGGACAGGGTGCCACTCTATCGCTGGGCACACACTCACACACGCAGACACACTCTATATGGGGCAATTTGGAGAACTCAATTGACCTTGATCCATGTTTTTGGACTGTGGGAGGAAACCGGAGAACCCGGAGGAAACCCACGCAGACACAGGGAGAACATGGAAACTCAACCCAGATTCGGATTCGAACCGGGAATCCCTAGTGTTGAGAGGAGAACATGCAAACCACTAAGCCACCGTGCCGCCCACAAGCTTTATTTCTACTCAGGAAAAGTGATGCACAATTACTACAACTAATACTTTATTACCTTGCTTTTTACCTTGCTTTATTTATTATTATAAGTATTTATTTGTTTTGACATTTTAATCTTTGAATTCTTTTTTATAGTTTGCTTCGGAAACCGGAGAACCCAGAGGAAACCCATGCGGACACGGGGAGAACATGGAAACTCCACCCAGATTGGGATTCGAACCTGGATCTCCATTGCTGAAAGGTGAGCAGCAAACCACTAAGCCAGCATGCCGTTCTTTTATTTATTTATTATAATTATTTTAAAAAACACGTTTTTCATGAGGGCGGCATGGTGGATTAGTGGTTAGTATGTTCTCCTCTCAGCGTTAGGGATTCCTGGTTCGAATCCCAATCTGGGAGTTTCCATGTTCTCCCCGTTCTCCTCCAGGTTCTCCGGTTTCCTCCCACAGTCCAAAAACATGGATCAAGTCAATTGAGTTCTCCAAATTGCTCCATATAGAGTGTGAGTGTGTGAGTGAGTGTGTGTACGGTGATAGATTGACGTCCTGTCCTGGGTGTATCTGCCCAGCACCCAAAACCTTCTCCCCTGCATGGGGAACCCCACCCCCCACGACCCTAATAGAGGATTAAAGCGGAAGATAATGGATGGATGTTTTTGTGTATTAGATTATGTGGATTTGCTATTTATTAAAATATGTATATTATTCAGGACCAAAAACATTATTCAGCATAGAAATTGATTAAAAACAGATTCCAACTTTGGATAACTCAAATGCCTCCTAAAATAGATTGAACTTCAATTCTGTGGCATCAGTGTAACCTCACCTGAGGGCTCGAGTCAACATTTAACAAAAGTTTGGAATTTTTGCCTTTATGCACCAAGATTTTCCTCGACTCCCTAAATTTTAATATATTACGAGCTGTCAGGAGTGAAAGCCCTGATTTCTTTGCCATCATGCTTTTGTCTTTTCGTCTGTGAACAGTAACCGAGTACATTTAAAATGTCAATTTTAAATTTAAAGTAAATAAAAAAAAAAAACCTCTTCTGTTTTTATTGCTCACATCTTAACTTTTCTAAAAATAAAGTCTGCATATTTCTTTAGGTACGAGAACATGATGGTGCCTCTCTCTCGCTTTCTCTCCCACGTTACCTTTGTTTTAACAGCACATCTGGTTGTCATTGAAGTTGGCTTAAAGTTTTCTACTGGGAGAAGAAGGAATATCCATTACAGAAAACAGCCACATCCCAGTCTCTCAATCTGATCTATTCAACCCAAAATAACGCCGAACGAATTCAGAAAACCCTTTTGAGACTTAAAAAAAATGATTGTTTTTCAGGCAGATGCTAAAAACCAAGATTATATAGTTTCTACTGTGTAATTACCTGGATATGTGATGATGAAGTTCAGTGTAGGACCCAAAATGTTGTTTAAAAGAGTGGCACAATTTCAAGGTTTTTTAATCTTTCATTTTTAATTTTAATTCAAATATTTTCGATGCTTTAAGATGCCATGCTTTCTTTAATTGAGAATTATTATATGCATTAGGATTAACATCTGGCACAGCCAGGTAAACATCTTCAAGATACATTTGGTACATAAAATAAGCTATTCTTTTGTAAAGTATGAGGAATACATAATTAATTTCTGGTGCATTTATTAATTGTATATTATTATTCAAGCAATTCAAAGTAATGCATGATGTGCCTTACAGAAAAAGCTTTAAAAAATCACAAAAAATCACAAGAACATGCAAAATGGCTTAAATAACTTATCAAACGTTATTCATTGTATTTTATAAGATGCATAATGTTAATACTTACCTGATAACCTCGATTTTCAAACGTTAAACGCAGATTTGCGACCGCAGCTGATGTGTCCAGCCGAGAGCAAAGACAGCCAAAGAGTCGCTCTTTTCAAACGACTCCTAACATGGAATCGACTCCCGAGTAGAAAAGAATCAAACAATTTACAAATTAAGTTTAAACCAAAAGAATATCAAATTTTATTATTTTTTTTAAAGAAAGAAGTGTAAGATGTGGCATTTACGTCATTTTAACTCTAATATCGTATTAATCAGACAAAAGTAGAATAGGAAACGTTTTTTTTAGCTGATGTGGGGTGTTTTTCTATGTTCTTCGCTTAATACACCTCAAGTACCAGCTGTTTACAGATGTTTTAGTGCAATAGTATGTATTTTGTATTTACAAATACATCGAAAACGTTATACAATCTTTTAATCTTTTAAAATGGAAAAAAAATATGCCTGCTTTTCTCAAATTTTACTGTGGCAAACGCCTTGGCAGAGATAACACACCAGGGGGCGTAGTGGTGCAGTGAGAGATCACCTCACAGCAATATGGTTCTGGAATTTATACCAAAAAAAAAATATTGAAAAGGTGCTTTTTTTTAGAGGCCAGATCTCTTCCAGTTTTAAAATAAAATAAATAAATATATATATATATATAAATAAAAATATAACCTACTCAAAAACTCTAAAATACTGGTGTCTTTTAAATGGACCCTAATCCTTCAAGTTAACTTTATAATATAAGATTAAAATATAATCCGATTTTTAAGAGGAGCAGAGCGATGTTAATAGCCATGTGTTCATATGGTAAATACATAATACAGACATTTCTATCTATGTTGGTCTCCGTTGCCAATATTTGTGAAGGTCACATGTATTTTTAAGAAAAGTGTAGTGGAAAATAAATATATTTGTTTAACCTTTGGTCTGTTTTGGGGCCTGAGGATAATATCAGTAAAACTCTATTTTTATTACATTGACACTATGAAATGTACGATGCCCCTAAAGGGATATATATATATATATATATATATATATATATATATATAGTATATATATATATATATATATATATATATATATATATATATATATATCCCTTTAGGGGCATCGTACATATACACACACACACACACACACACACACACACACACACACACAAGTTATTATCCGGTGTTGACCACTTATTAGTATAGATATATATTCTGTGGAATTACAGTGTTAGACTGTAGATGTTTTTATGCTCATTTCAGGACATCTGTAACATAATGCTCCTGTAATGCTGCTCCTTTAAACAACAGACTTGCACTGATCAGCACAAACAAGTGTAGACCAAAAACCGACTGACTGTTTATTCCTCAGTTTTAGTCATTTTAGTAATTACAGTCATTCTGTAAACTCATCCACCCACTCTTCTCCCCCACCTTTTATAAATGTAATGCTTTTGCTTTTTGTGACTGGGTATCACATTTGAGTTATCCCTGATAAATCTACTGATTTTCTCCCGTTTGCTGTTTTTACTCACATTTAAGCTTATAATATGCATCATCAGTTTTTAATATGCTTATAATATGCATCATCAGTTTTTAATATGCTTATAATATGCATCATCATCAGTTTTTATGATTGGGTGAACATCATATTCACCCAATGATAAAAACTCACCAAGTCACCCCAAAAAAGACACACTTAACAACGGGCAGCTTGTATTGTAACAAAGAATAAATACATTTGTGCTGGATTTGGTTGGGATCCATCTGTACTAAGGCATGTCTAGAACCATTATGACGATGAGCACGTTTGAGCACGTTTGCTCTCAGCACTAAGGATCCAGGTTCCCCATGTCCACGTTGGTTTTCTCAGGGTCCTCCCACAGTCCAAAAACATGGTGAATTGACTGCTCTAAATGTGCCCAGGGATGGCCCAGCGCCCGAAACGTTCTCCCCTATAGAAAGCGATGGGCATGAGGAACCCCCTTGCAACCCTAGTCCCTATTATAGAATTAAGTGAACGATAATGATAAACCAATAAAATACTGTTTGAAATTTCCTTGTGCTTGTGTTCTGTGATGCTGTGTGTTCCGGTCTTTGTCAGTATCAACCAGCTAAATAACTTGGCCCACATGTTCTTGAAACGCTACCTTTTATTAGCTACAAAGCTAAGTGTGTGTACACTTTGACCAAGGGTGATAAAGCACCACAGCGTTCAAACATGCCTTTTAACATGCTTAAAACAAAACAAAACACAAGACAAAATACTTTACCAAAACAAACGAGCAAAGGTTTAACTTTACTGCAAATCAAACGTCCATCGAATGTCCCATTGTACAAAACTGAATCTTAGTATAAAGTCATAAAAGGGTTTGAATATCTAGAAGTCCTTTGCCGTTATGGCTGATATTAGCAGAAAGCTTGCATGTGTGGATTCAGCGTGTGAAAGGTACTTGTGTCTCTTGTGTCTTCAGGCCTCGTGAATTCTGCCCCGAAAGCCACGTCTTCTCAGACATGGAGCATGTTGTCCCAGTATGGATCATCATTCTGTGGGTTGTCGCCGGGCATGCTGGTACTTGACAGACTGATTTGGGGGTCGTCATTCAGCTCGGCCGCTGCTCCGGGATTTGGGTTTGTGACCATGCCGAGGAAAAGGGGCGTATGTGTGACATCATCCACGATGGCGAAAATGAATGGCATGTTGACCGCAAAACTGGGTACGGTGCGGACAAGCGTGATGGAGGTAGCAGCTGAGGCCTCAGCTCCTTCCTCATTAAGCTCCATGCTGGAGGCATGCTGCACACCGGAAACCATCAACGGCCCCGCGGCGATACCAGACAGGTTGGGCCCAGAAAAGAGAGAACCGAGACCTGGGCAGAAGGAACGCAAATGGGTGAGGAAAACCAATCGTTGGCTTATGTTTTGGTAGCAAGGTGAAGCAGATGGACTTGAGACTTTAACACACTCACCTATGCTTGTGAGTGCTTGCTGTAAATCCTGCTTATATTCCAGTTTGAACTTTGGGAGCTTCACGAGCATTGGGATTTCATTGGGGAGATGGGTATACAGATCGGAGATGTTCAGGTTGGCGGCCACTTTTGACAAATTGTGGGAGGTTAAAGGCATGACTATCAAAAGGCTTGTATTCCCCTGGAAAGGAAACCGTGCAGCCTAAAAAGCAGATGAGGTCATATTGGTCAGTAAACTGTGGTGCGAAGGCGTGATGGGCGGGGCCGGTAGAACCCGGAGGCTGGTTTGGGAGGCAGGGCGGGAGGCAGGGCTGCTTTTCTTGCTTGTTTCCTTTGAGGTGTTGCTAATTTCCCGGAGGTGTCGTCAGCTATTTCTCCATGGTTCTGCTGAAGCACTCAGTAACCATGACAGTTACTGAATAGAACCTGGATTTTTATTGGACTGGCAGTCCTGCAGGACGCCCTCAATGGACTTATATAGTTTTCCAATTGTTAAATACGGGTCACATGATCATCACACAATCTGTACATGGCTGTCCTACACTGTTGATGCTGCCCGGCCACTCAAGGAGGATGAGTCCCCCACTGAGCCTCGGTCCTCACAAGGGTTCTTCCTTAAAATATCAACGTAACAGGGAGTTTTGTCTTGCCACTGTCCCTTCGGCTTGCTCTTTGGGGGTTTAAATGCGTATAACTCTGTAAAGCTGCTTTGTGACAGTGTACTATTGTAAAAAGCACTCTATAAATAAATTACTTAAACTTAAATGGTTGGACCTGCCTCAGCCTGATTGCACTAATGATCTATCTCTTCCCTGGAACAGTGAAAGGAACCCAGAAGAAGAGACAGGAGAGGGAGATCTGGAGAGAGAGTATTTGGGTATCTGTAAACATTGTAGTCGACAAAAAAGCCATTTGTGTACCAACAACTCGGCCTGATCCCGGGTTTTGGCACCATTGTAATACGTTTGTGGTTGTGACACATGGATCAGTGTCTCCCTCTCCCGTCTCTTCTTATGGGTACTTTTCATTGTCCCGAGGAAGACATAGATCATTAGTTCATTCAGTCTCAGGCAGGTGCAACCGTTTACCCGACCTACCTCCAAAACCAGCCTCCCGTCTACGGGCCATGCCTAACAAACTCTTGCACCACATACACCTTCCACTGTTTTCCTTTATTTTCTATAATACAGTCACATGACACAGCATTACCTGAATGCCCTCCTGATCTGAAAACACGCTGAGCGGATATTTGGATCCTGTCATCATGTCCACCTTTACAGAGGTCTGTTCGCTAGTGTAGAAAAGATCCTTGGTAGTAAAACGTTCATCAAACCGAGACTTCCACTGTCCTGAAGAGAAATTGATAAGAGCTCTATGATACAATGTGTTTTAACCATTCAAAAACATGGATTCAAGGTATATGAAATACTCTAAATTGCCCCATATAGTGTGTGTACAAATGTTTGTGTTTGTGTCTATGTCGGTGTGCCAAGCGAGAGTTTGGCGCCCTGCCCATCCAGGGGAGAACGTTTCGGGCGCTGGGCAGCTACACCGAAGACAAGACACCTAATTATCACTGTACACACTCACTCACTCACTCACTCACATACAGCCACAGACACACACACACAGACACACACACACACACACACACACACAATTTGGAGAATTCACTTGACCTTTATCCATGTTTTTGGACTGTGGGAGGAAACTGGAGAACCCGGAGGAAACTCCACATGGAAACTCCACCCAGATTGGGATTCGAACCTGAATCCTCTACTGGGGAGGGAAAGGGGGTTCCCCATGCCCATCTAGGGAATAAAGTTTCATGCGCTGGGCAGATACACCCAGGACAGGGTGCCAATCCATCACACTCTCAGACACTATATGGGGCAATTTAGACCATGGGAGGAAGCCGGAGAACCCGGAGGAAACCCACATGGACAGGGGAGAACACAACTCTACTCAGATTGGGATTCGAACCCGGATCGCCAGCGCTAAGACGAGAACATGCTAACCACTAATGCTGCCCCTATTTAGATACATTGCTTTCAAAACACAGTGTTTCATTATATATATATATATATATATATATATATATATATAGGTAAGTAAGGTAAGTTTGAGGTAGGTTATGTTTTTACCTTTGAAATACACAGCATTAATTAGCATTAGAGCCACACTGTGTGGAAGAGTGGACAGAAAATTGTGTATGTGGTTGTTGGTAGCCTCCTCCACCCACTGATTAACTTCTTCCACCGAATGTAAAGGTGTGGGCTTTGATTTAAACAGGTGAAGGGATTTGTTCACAAAATCTTTTTTTAAAACCAAACCTGTGAACACACAGAAGGAATGAATACAGATTGGTATCTTTTGCCCTTAACAAAGTAAAATCCCCCCTCAATAACTCAATAACTCAATAACTCTACAACTCTACTCACCTGGTTTGAGGTAGATACGAGAAGCCACCTTGATTGCCTTGACAGTGAGTTGTTCTTGAAGACAGCTTAATGTTTTATAATATCTTGGTATGAAGTTGGCATGTAACGCCCCGAGCAGATGTTCCTCAGTCTCATTCTTGGCACCTGTATAAAACATTTACATTACGTTTACATTTATTTATTTAGCAGATGGGGCGGCGCGGTGGATTAGTGGTTAGCATGTTCTCCTCTCAGCACTAGGGATTCCCGGTTCGAATCCCCATCTGGGTGGAGTTTCCATGTTCTCCCCGTGTCCGCGTGGGTTTCCTCCGGGTTCTCCGGTTTCCTCCCACAGTCCAAAAACATGGATCAAGTCAATTGAGTTCCCCAAATTGCCCCATATAGAGTGTGTCTGTGTGAGTGAGTGTGTGCCCAGAGATAGATTGGCGTCCTGTCCTGGGTGTATCTGCCCAGCACCCGAAACGTTCTCCCCTGGATGGGCATAGGGAACCCCCCCCCCCCTGCGTGACCCTAGTAGAGGACAAAGCAGTAGATAATGGATGGATGGATTACAATTCCTGAACACGGCTCTATTCAGTTAACGTACATACCCAAAGCTAACTGCGCCAGTGCCAGAGAGATGCTCAGTGGTGACAGAACAATGTTCGGTTGCTCAGATCCAAGTTGGAGATTCTGAAGCAGCTTAAGTCCCAGCTGAGCCATGGCGCCACCAACGGCTTTGTGTTCCTCCTGGCTCAAGTCTTGACACATTTCAATCTCTTGGGCTGAAAGACTGGAGCTAGGGGAAGCAGAAGAGCTGAGCAGAACATCCTTCTTTAGAGACGCTGCACGGATATCACCCTGTAATTCAAATTTAGAAATAACCTGAATTTTAATAAAAAGGAAAGAACACATTTAAAATGAAAGCAGACCTTTGACCTTTTGTGGAACCTTCTGGATTTAGTTTGGCTTATTTGTGAGTTTAAACTTAAGACAGTGTCGCTGGCTATTTTCCTGACAGGATTTAATACAGACAATACAATCATTAGGGCAATTAAATAACTGCAATCAATCTACTGCCATCGGCATGGTGGCTTAGTGGTTACCAGTGGTCCTCCTCTCAGCACTAGGGATTCCCGGTTCGATTCCCAATCTGGGTGGAGTTTCCATGTTCTCCCCGTCCCCGTGTGGGTTTCCTCCGGGTTCTCCAGTTTCCTCCCACAGTCCAAAAATATGGATCAAGGTCAACTGAATTCTGGAGTGTGTCTGTGTGAGTGAGTGTGTGCCCTGTGATAGATTGGCGCCTGTATTGGGTGAATCTGCCCATAAAACAGATGATAATGGATGGATGGATGTAAAAGTATATCATTCGGTTATTGTTAGTCTAGAATTGATTTTCATGGCATGACTATCCATCCATCCATCCATCCATTAATTATCTTCCGCTTTATCCTCTATTAGGGTCGGGGGGGGGGGGGGGGGGGGGGGGGTGGGGGGGGGGGAGCATCCAGGGGAGAACTTTTCGGGCGCTGGGCAGATACACCCAAGACAGGGCGCCAATCTATCGCTGGGCACACACTTACTCACACAGACACACTGTATATGGGGCAATTTGGAGAATTCAGTTGACCTTCAACCATGTTTTTGGACTGTGGGAGGAAACTGGAGAACACAGAGGAAACCCATGCAAACCCATGGAAACTCCACCCAGATTGGGATTTGAACCAGGAATCCCTAGCACTGAGAGGAGAACATGCTAACCACTAATCCACCATAATCCACTATGGAATGACTAATGTTTACTATTTTATTGGTTAAAGTCTATTTTAAGGTGAATCAATAAAGATCATTTCATTTTTGGATAATTCCTCCCCTGAGGTCTCGCTTACCGCCAACCCACATCGAAGTAAACAGAGCAGCATGAGTAGTGAGGGGCAGAGCTTCATGTTGTCACGTTGACCTGAAAAACAAAAGATTCCTCATTAAACTCTCTGAAGATGCAGCAGACGACGCGTTTCCCCACGTTAACAACATCCACCTACATTTGGTTATTTGGTTATTTCGCCGACGCTTTTATCCAAAGCAACTTACAAGTATCCCAACTAGGGTTGGGGTCAGAACACATAGACAGAACCCTGGAAGCAATGAGGGTTAAAGGCCTTGCTCAAGGAGCCACATTTGTAACTTCAACGAACATGGGATTTGAACTGTCAGCCTTCCGATTAAAAGTCCAGCACCCTAACCACTGAACTACCATATCCTACTTAGTTAAAAGTAGGCTTAATTAACACCTGCGTCCATCCATTATCTTCCGCTTTATCTTCTATTAGGGTCGCGGGGGGGTTCCCCATGCCCATCCAGGGGAGAACATTTTGGGTGCTGGGCAGATACACCCAGGACAGGACACCAATCTATCACTGGACACACACTCACACAAACACACTCTATATGGGGCAATTTGGAGAATTCAATTGACCTTGATGCATGTTTTTGGACTGTGGGAGGAAACCGGAGAACCCGGAAGAAACCCATGCGGACACGGGGAGAACATGGAAACTCCACCCAGATTGGGATTCGAACCGGGAATCCCTAGCGCTGAGAGGAGAACAGGCTAACCACTAAACCACCAAATTAACACCTGCTTCATTCAAATCCAAATCTGGGGTGGAGTTTCCATGTTCTCCCCGTGTCCGTGTGGGTTTCATCCGGGTTCTCCGGTTTCTTCCCAGCAGTAAAACACCATACTCTACTTAATACTTAATCAATTGGGGCAATTTAGAGCAGCCCAGAAAACACCCACACAGTTACGTTACGAACATGACAACTCCTGCTAGATTGGTATTCGAACCTGGATCCCCAGCGCTGAGAGACGCACATGCAACCCACTACGCCACTGTGCAGCCACGAAATTTTATATGTATCTTGTTCATTTATTTGAACTTAAAGACAAATAAACAAAAAAAAACTATAAGACTAAAAATTTTGTGTAACTGTTCTGAAAGTGGGCGGCCCGGTGGCTTAGTGGTTACCAGTGGTCCTCCTCTCAGCACTAGGGATTCCCGGTTCGAATCCGAATCTGGGTGGAGTTTCCATGTTCTCCCTGTGTCCGTGTGGATTTCCTCCGGGTTCTCTGGTTTCCTCCCACAGTCCAAAAACATGGATCAAGATCAATTGAATTCTCCAAATTGCCCCATATAGAGTGTGTGTGTGTGAGAAAGTGTGTGTGTGAGTGAGTGTGTGTACAGTGATAGATTGGTGTCCTGTCCTGAGTGTATCTGCCCAGCGCCCGAAACGTTCTCCCCTGGATGGACATGGGGAACCCCCCCCAACCCTAATAGAGGATAAAGCGGAAGACAATGGATGGATGGATGAATATAGAGTAGTAGAGTAGAGCAGATACACCCAGGACAGGGCGCCGATCTATCACTGGGCACACACTCACACAAACACACTCTATATGGGGCAATTTGGAGAATTCAATTGACCTTGATCCATGTTTTTTTGGACTATGGGAGGAAACCGAGGAACCCAGAGGAAACCCACGGCGACACGGGAAGAAATATGGAAACTCCACCCAGATTGGGATTCCAACCGGGAATCTCTAGTGCTGAGAGGAGAACATTGCCCCATATAGAGTGTCTTCATAACTACTGACTTGTGGTGTTCTCATTTGTAAGTAGCTTTGGATAAAAGCATCTGCTAAATGACTAAATGTACATGTAAATGTAAATATATATAATATATGAATATTTGAATATTAAAATATAATATTACTCTGCTTGCTCATGTGTCATTTAGGGACGTGTAAGATGAGGTGGCAGGTTTGTGTCCCAACAGTGTCTCTTATTATTTATCCTTGTCATTTATGAGAAAGAAACTAAGAAATAAAAGTCATAGTGGAAATGAAATTAACATCTACTATATGTACACAACACGAAAGAAAAACCCTGATCATAAAAATATTACAAATGGATTCATACTGTATGATGTATATTTCGACGTCTATGGAATCTGTCATGCTGCAGGATGCAGGTTGCTGGTTTTAGTACTGAGGCTGATCGGTGTGAGCCAGTTTAGCATTTTGCATTATTACAGAGTCAGAATGATGACATCATATTTGAGGTTTTTGTTATATTATAACTATGAGATCTTAATCATTTATTCAGTATGATAGATTTGGGATGTATGCAAGAGTTAAATACATACTCAATCGACTAATTGCTATTTCATTTAATTGCCAAGACTTATTAAAAGGATCTTTAAGCATGAGATGTATATAAAAAGCTGCATATTTACAGATATCCTAGTTAATTATGAATAGGAACCATTGTGCATTAAAAATAAGCTGACAGAAAGCCTTTTTAGGGGCCAATAGAAAAGTTGAAACTTACCAACCCCACGTTTGGATATGAAAAGAGGTGAGAAAGACGTGCAATGGTGCTCCTGAACAGATCGCCGAAAGTCAACTACTTCTAGGCACCCCACCGCTGGGTTAATGTTTTATTATTCATTGATTTGTGGCTCGGGACATTTTCCTGCACAGAATGTGGACACCATTATGACTCAGACGTGAGATTTCGAGAATTCACCTGCCGTTTGCTTGATGATGGACACAATATTCATAATTCTTGGTGGGCAAAGTGCTAATGATTTATTCTATCATCAAATCCCACAGTAGTTGAAAGAGTCGCAATGGTACAATTCGCTTATCTAGTGTGCCCTGGACTGTTGGCACTTCCACCCACTCGTGACCTTGGAGCCTCCCACCCCAATGTGGTTGCACTGAAAGCAAGGGCTTCCACAATCCAAGAGTCATTTTGGGTGAATTTATAAAGCCTTCAAACAATAAAATATCGAATAATATTCGATATTAAAGCGATAAAAAGATCAGAAAATGTTGGAAACATGAAATAATTCTCATTTGTTGGTTGGTCCATGTGTATGTTATGTACACAATGGCATTGAGGTTAAACTGTGCCATTGATTGGATTAGGAATGGTGCACTAAAAACACACAATCGAAAGGTCAGCCGAGTTTTTAATATATGCTTTACTAGTTTAACATCTTTCAACAGCTTTCTATCATCAAAAACATGCCTTGCTTAATAAGATTGACTGTAAATAATACTGAAACCTTTAAAACTATAACATTGAAAACTTTAAATACAATTATTCGTTTTAAATACATTGGAATTAATCAAAAAACATTGTCATTTTGCTGAATTCCACATTTTCAACTATTATTTGTGTAATGTTCACTTATTATAGTGACACGTCAGCAGGACTGAGTGTGCAAACCAGGCAACGGCAACAAAAAGCGAGTTCGAATGCCATCTAGTGGAGAAATGTGGAATTTCATCGATTTCACGAGCACTGCCGCTGTCTAAACCTGAGAGATAATACATTCATTCATTCATTATCTCCCGCTTTATCCTCTATTAGGGTCGCGGTGGGGTTCCCCATGCCCATCCAGGGGAGAACGTCTCGGGCGCTGGGCAGATACACCCAGGACAGGGCGCCAATCCATCGCTGGGCACACACTCACTCACACAGACACATTCTATATGGGGCAATTTGGAGAATTCAATTGACTTGATCCATGTTTTTGGACTGTCGGATGAAACCGGAGAACCCGGAGGAAACCCACGCGGACACGGGGAGAACATGGAAACTCCACCCAGATGGGGATTTGAACCGGGAATCCCTAGCGCTGAGAGGCAAACGTGCTAACCACTAAGCCACTGTGCCGCCCAGAGATAATACAGTTATTAAAAATAACATTTTATTGTGATATAAAGCTGGAAAAGTGATATTAATACTGAGAAGAAAATCGGGTGACATAGTGGAAATACAAAATGTGACAATAAAGATACTGGGAGCAAATGCAAACCTCAAGTAAAAGGTTTTTACCCCCTTCATGTCCCCAATGTTGGATTATCCATCCATCCATTATCTTCTGCTTTATCCTCTATTAGGGTCGCAGGTGGGGTTCCCCATGCCCATCCAGGGGAGAACGTTTCGGGCGCTGGGCAGATACACCCAGGACAGGGCGCCAATCAAACAGACACGCATGCACACACTCTATATTGGGCAATTTGGAGAACTCAATTGACTTGATCCATGTTTTTGGACTGTGGGAGGAAACCGGAGAACCCGGAGTAAACCCACGCAGACACGGGGAGAACGTGGAAACTTCACCCAGATTGGGATTTTCCACCCAGATTGGCATGTTCTCCTCTCAGAACTACTGATTCCCGGTTCGAATCCCAATCTGGGTGGAGTTTCCATGTTCTCCCCGTGTGTTTCCTCCGGGTTCTCCGGTTTCCTCCCACAGTCCAAAAACATGGATCAAGGTCAATTGAATTCTCCAAATTGCCCCATATATAGTGTGTGTGTGTGTTTTTTTTTTTTTTGTGTGTGTGTGTGTGTGTCCAGTGATAGATTGCCGTCCTGTCCTGGGTGTATCTGTCCAGCGCCCGAAACATTCTCCCCTGTATGGGCATGGGGAACCCCCCAGCGACCCTAGTAGAGGATAAAGCAGAAGATAATGGATGGATGGATGGAATATATTGGTGGTGTAGTGGATCTGCCTCTCAGAGCTGGGGATATATGTTCGAGTACAGATCTGGGTGTTTCCATGTTCTCCCCGTGTCCACGTGAGTTTCCTCTGGGTTCTGTGGTTTCCTCCCACAGTCCAAAAACAACTGAAATCTCCAAAAGTTCATGTTCATTTGTTTATGTATAGCTATTTATATACTCGTGCTTACTTTTTTAGAAATTCAAACTTGTTGATTTTTTAAAAAAATACTCAACAAAAACATTTTACAGTTTGATACCCAACCTTTCCTCCGGGTTCTCCGGTTTCCTACCACAGTCCAAAAACATGGATCAAGTCAATTGAGTTCTCCAAATTGCCCCTATAGAGTGTGTCTGTGTGAGTGAGTGTGTACAGTGATAGATTGGCACCCTGTCCTGGGTGTATCTGCCCAGCGCCCGAGACGTTCTCCCCTGGATGGGCATAGGGAACCCCCCCGCGACCCTAATAGAGGATAAAGCGGAAGATAATGAATGAATGAATACCGAACCAGGGCGGCACACTGGTGTACATTTACATTACATTTGTTCATTTATTGGACGCTTTTATCCAAAGCGACTTACAAGGTGAGCACAGGGATAATCACAACATCCCTGGAGCAATGAGGGTTAAGGGTCTTGCTCAAGGACCCACGTTGGTAACTTCAGTGGACCGGGATTTGAACCCCCAACCTTCAGATTGATAGCCCAACACCCAAACCACTGAACTACCACACCCCTCTGTAGTGGTGTAGTGGTAAGCACGTCCGCCTCTCAGTGCTGGAGATGCAGGTTCGAATCCCAATCTGGTGAAGTTTCCACATTCTCCCGGTGTCCCTGTGGCTTTCCTCTGGGTTCTCCGTTTTCCTCCCACAGTCCAAAAACATGGAGTCAAGGTAAATTAAATACTCTAAATTGCCCCATATAGAGTGTGTTTGTGTGTCTGTGTGAGTGAATGTGCTTAGGGATGGATCGATGTCCTAGTCTGGGTGTGTCTGCCCAGCGCCTGAAATGCCCTCCTCTGAATGGGACCCCACCAGGCGACCGTAGTAAGATTAAGTGAGTCAATAAAACAAGACACCTGACCAAATGTTTATACATGCATATGCAATGACCTTATACAGAGATGTTGGTGAGTTTATGCTGGTTTATTTATTCAAATGTAAGAAATTATTTTCACTGTTATCCTTAACATGATAACGATAACGATAACTTAAAAAAAAAAAACATTTTTACACTAGAATTTAAGGGAAAAGTACATTTTTCAAGATTTGATATTAATTGGTGAGATATTTATAATGTTTGCAGTGTTTCTCTTTTTAAAAATCCTTATTGTGACCATCCATCCATTATCTTCTGCTTTATCCTCTATTAGGGTCGTGGGGGGGGTTCCCCATGCCCATCCAGGGGAGAACATTTCAAGTGCTGGGCAGATACACCCAGGACAGGACACCAATCTATCACTGGGAACACACTCACACACACAGACACACACACACACACACACACACACTCAATTTGGAGAATTCCTTGATCCATGTTTGACCTTGATCCATGTTTTTGGACTGTGGGAGGAAGCCAGAGAACCCGGAGGAAACCCACGCGGACACTGGGAGAACATGGAAACTCCACCCAGATTGGGATTCGAACCGGGAATCCCTAACGCTGAGAGGAGAACATGCTAACCACTAAACCACCATGCCTTATTGTGACTATTGATAAAGAAATCTTGAATAAGTGGAAATAAATATGATATTTATGTAGAAATTCAGAATGAAATATATATAAATATATATTCCACATTCGCCTCTCAGCGCTAGGGATTCCCGGTTCGAATCCCCATCTGGGTGGAGTTTCCATGTTCTCCCCGTGTCCGCGTGGGTTTCCTCCGGGTTCTCCGGTTTCCTCCCACAGTCCAAAAACATGGATCAAGTCAATTGAATTCTCAAAATTGCCCCATGTAGAGTGTGTGTGTGTGAGTGGGTGTGTGCCCAGCGATGGATTGGCGCCCTGTCCTGGGTGTATCTGCCCAGCGCCCGAGATGTTCTCCCCTGGATGGGCATGGGGAACCCCACCGCGACCCTAATAGAGGATAAAGCGGGAGATAATGAATGAATATATATTCTTACATTTATTTTATATACATATATTTATATATTATATTTAGAGTTAAAATATTCTATATTATATTTATAGTTGTAGTGGTATATTCTATATTATATATATATTCATAGTTGTATATTCTATTATATTTCACATATCTATATACTGTTTTTTTTTTTTAATCTCATTTTCTTCTTTAAAATTTAAATTTTAAGTATAAATATAAAATACCAGGCTAATCGGGGTCCGTGACCCATAAGTTTGTTCTTGTCTCATGTACCACATTATTAATGATAAGATTTTTTTTGAATCTTGAATCTTGAAATCTGTGAATCTGTTTGGTAATCACCTGCATCAAGCTAAACGAAAAGCATGACCAACGTCAGAGAAGAGTTTTCCACATATTTCTGATTGTTTAAGGAAACCTCATCCTCGTTCACTGACAGAGCCCCATTGTCAGTCTTTCAGCAGGTTCGCTCGCTTACCACGCCATTCACACTGTGTAGGGTTTCAGCCACTGGATCAACAGTGGATCCTCTCTGCTGAACTCCCCATAGCTGCACTTCTCAAACTTTACACAAACAAGGCCTTCTTTCTGGTTAATGTTCCATAGAAGTCCCGCTGTCTCTTCACCTTCCATTTCTCTTTAAGTCTTACTTCATGTTACCTTTGATTATTTAGCTCCGGTATATTATTACTGCTTCTTGAGTTGACTGTTTCTTTGGTAAAGCTCCTGCTGCGAGGCTATAAGAGAAAAGCTCATGCTGTCTGCTGGCTTTGAAAGTTACAAGAAAGAGGTTCAGGATCATTAAAAAAAGTTTTTAAAAGTTTTTTAAAAATTTAAGCCATTGATATAAAATCGGGCGGCACGGTGGCTTAGTGGTTAGCACGTTCGCCTCTCAGCGCTAGGGATTCCCGGTTCAAATTTTCCATGTTTTCATGTTCTCCCCGTGTCTGCGTGGGTTTCCTCCGGGTTCTCCGGTTTCCTCCCACAGTCCAAAAACATGGATCAAGTCAATTGAATTCTCCAAATTGCCCCATATAGAGTGTGTATGTGTGAGTGAGTGTGTGCCCAGCGATGGATTGGCGCCCTGTCCTTGGATCTATCTGCCCAGCGCCCGAGATGTTCTCCCCTGGATGGGCATGGGGAACCCTAATAGAGGATAAAGCGGGAGATAATGAATGAATGAATGATATAAAATCCATCTATCCATTATCCATCTATTATCTTCCACTTTATCATATATTAGGGTCGTGGGGGGGGGGTTCCCCATGCCCATCCAGAGTTTCGGTTTACGTTTCGGACACTGGGCAGATAGACCCAGGACAGGGCGCCAATCCATC
>JAFMOC010000186.1:430000-485000 GCA_019802505.1 Corydoras sp. C115 | reverse complement strand
CGTTCGTTCTCCCAGTTTTTGATGGTGATGGTTTTGAAGGTGTTTCATATTAAATTGAGTTCTTTTTTTCTATTTGCATTTGTTGATCTGTGTTGTTTGGATTGCAGGAGGCCCGCTGTGCGTACGTTATTGGGCTAATGGCAGTGTACTGGTGTACAGAGGTCCTGCCCCTGGCTGTCACTGCACTCTTACCTGCCCTGCTCTTCCCTCTGTTGGGCGTCATTACATCCAAAGAAGTAAGATCTGACACGATTTACGGCCAGTACTCTAAGTCAGGAGTGGCAAACTCAAATGCACCGGGGGCCAAAACTCAAAGCAGACTTTATGTCACGGGCCGAACAGGACAAACATTTATTGAACACTAAAAGTCAATGATTTCTGAACATGAATAGGAATCCAAACAGAATGTTATTCCACAATAAATAAACTTAAACATTTTATGGCTTAAAACACTTTGCTGTCTATAAAACTCTTGTCAAAGTTACAGCTATGAAAACACTGCGGAAAAAGGAAAAAAATAAAATAAAAATGATAAAAATAACTTCTTTGCTCTTGGGCCATTTTAGGAAAATAAACTTAAACTTAAATGACAACAACAACATGCATTCATTATCTTCTGCTTTATCCTCTACTGGGGTCACGGGGGGTTCCCCATCCAGGGGAGAGCACTTCAGGTGCTGGGCAGATACATCCAGGAAAGGGTGCCAATCTATCACTGGGTACACACTCACTCACATAGACACACACACACACTCTAATATGGGGCAATTTAGAGAATTCAATTGACTTTGATCCATGTTTTTGGACAGTGGGAGGAAACCGGAGAACCCGGAGTAAACATGGAAACTCCACCCAGATTGGGATTCGAACCGGAGATCCCTAGCGCTGAGAGGAGAACATGCTAACCACTAAGCTACCATGCCACCCCCCTATATATATATATATATATATATATATATATATATATATATATATATATATATATATATATAGATAGATAGATAGATAGATATATAGATATATAGATATTAGGGGTGAGCTGCAATATTCGCTGATTCGACGATTCGATTCGGAGAACCGTAGTCGACTATGAACCTTATAGTCGAATGTACCATTTTGACCACATGGGGGAGCCCATGGCTGCTGCTAAGCATTAGTTTTTACATGAAACGTCTTTGTTTTCGTTATATATATAGCCTTTTGTCAAATAAAATCATCCTAATTTCTGTTAATATTTTTTTATGATGTGTGCGCTTTAACCCATTTACGGTGCTCTAGAAAAACAAGTAAAATATAAAAAAAAAACTTTTTTAAAAACCACACTGATAGCGCCATCTTGTGGTGAAATTTTAACTGATTCGACTATCAGTCGATTATAGGGAAAATCTGACGAATCAGATTCGACTATGAAAATCCTTAGTTGAAGACAGCCCTAATATATATATATATATATATATATATATATAAGGTGTTTGTAAAAGAGATGTGCTTTAAGTTGTTTCTTAAAGATGCTAAGTGACTCCTTACAGACAGGGTGATCTAAATAAATCTAAAGAAGGTATACAATGTGTTAGCAGTAATTTTGTGACAGTATTAAGCCTAATGAAGCTAATTAAATGAAATGAATGTTTGTAGGTGTGTATGCAGTACCTGAAGGACACCAACATGCTGTTTCTGGGTGGACTCATGGTCGCAGTGGCAGTAGAACACTGGAACTTACACAAACGCATTGCACTGAAGGTTCTGCTTATTGTTGGCGTGCGGCCTGCACTGTGAGTATATACGATTGGGGGATCTACCTTTAACGTTTTGATAAGGTTCTATCAAGGTGCTATTATGATGCGCTTATCTTCTGAACTTATATTGAGATCATTCCAAAACAACAAAACATCAATTAGGCAACATTACTTATCATTCCGTGAAACGCCTTATGAGAACTTATCAGGAGTTCTGGTTCCGTGGATGGAATAAAGGTGGAATAAAGGTGGAAAGGTGGTCTACCTAAAAGCAAGGATCCATCCATCCATCCATTATCTTCCGCTTTATCCTCTACTAGGGTCATGGGGGGGTTCTCCATGCCCATCCAGGGGAGAACGTTTCGGGTTCTGGGCAGATGCACCCAGGACAGGGCGCCAATAAATCGCTGGATACACACTCACTCACACAAACACACTCTATATGGGGCAATTTGGAGAAGAAGTCCTACCACCACAAAAAACGCTTTATGGTGCTATGACATCATTATCTGCAGATTTCTTTCTTTGAAGAGATATATTTTATCATTTTCATCCATCCATTATCTTCTGCTTTATCCTCTATTAGGGTCGCGGGGGGGTTCCCCATGCCCATCCAGGGGAGAACGTCTCGGGCGCTGGGCAGATACACCCAGGACAGGGCGCCAAGCACTAACACACACACACACACACACTGTATAAGAGCTATTTAGAGCATTAAATTCACCTTGAATCCTCTCAGCGCAGGGGGGGTTCCCCATGCCCATCCAGGGGAGAATGTTTCGAGGGGCAGATACACCCAGGACAGGAATTGGTGAAATCTATCGCTGGGCACACACTCACTCACACAGACACACTCTATATTGGGCAAAATAGAGCATTCAAGTAATCTTGAATTATGTTTTTGGACTGTGGGAGGAAACCTAAGAACCTGGAGGAAACCCACGTGGACACGGGGAGAACATGGAAACATGGCCACCATGCCGCCTTATTATCTATTATATTCTGTTTATAGTGTTTTATATCTTTTGTTTATTTCTATAAATTCTCATCTTATCTTAATCAGCCCTATCACAGGGTTTATATTCTGGCAGTTTTTGTAGTAAACTTTGGCATTTTTATTGCTGTGTGTATTTGCCCCAATCAGATGAGGCCGTTGACTTCTCTGTGCAGGCTGATGTTAGGCTTTATGGCCGTGACAGCGTTTTTATCCATGTGGATCAGTAACACCGCCACAACCGCCATGATGGTTCCCATAGCGCAGGCAGTGCTGATGCAACTCAACAACAAGCTGGGAGACGAGGAAGCCGGAACCAGTGCTGTTCCCGAGCGTGAGGACAAATTGCCTGAGAAGGATGTTGATGCCCAGGGTAAGACGTTATATCCCATGTATTTTTAATTTTTTTGCTTTTTTATAGGATCAAATCTCACTTTTTATTATATCCATCCATTCATTATCTTCCGCTTTATCCTCTATTAGGGTCGCGGTGGGGTTCCCCATGCCCATCCAGGGGAGAATGTTTCGGGCACTGGGTAGATACACCCAAGAACAGGGTGCCAATCCATCGCTGGGCACACACTCACTCACTCACTCACACACACTCTATATGGGGCAATTTGGAGAATTCAATTGACTTGATCCATGTTTTTGGACTGTGGGAGGAAACCGGAGAACCTGGAGGAAACCCATGTGGACACGGGGAGAACATGGAAACTCCCAGATTGGGAATGGAACCGGGAATCCCCAGCGCTGAGAGGAGAACATGCTAACCACTAAGCCACCCCGCCCTCGTTTTATTATATATAATGCTTAATTGTTTGCTTTTAGTGGCTCCTAATACGTCCCTAAGTTTTACGGAGGAAGTGGACCCAGCGGAACGGAACAGCGAAGCCAAGGAACAACTGAACATGTGTAAGGGCATGATGCTGTGTGTGTGTTATGCAGCCAGCATTGGGGGTACCGCCACCCTGACTGGCACCGGGCCCAATCTGGTGCTCACCGGACAGATGAGCGAGTACGTTTTCTACAGTAACAAAACATTGCGTTCATAATAAGCATCTAACACACAGTTTAACACACCTCTCATTAATCTCCTCAGGCTCTTTCCCAAAAACCCAGATGTTGTGAACTTCGCTTCATGGTTTGGGTTTGCTTTCCCCAACATGATTTTAATGCTCTTCGCAGCATGGTTCTGGTTGCAGTTCCTATTTTTAGGCTTTAAGTAAGTCCATCCATCCATTATCTTCCGCTTTATCCTCTATTAGGGTCGCGGGGGGGTTCCCCATGCCCATCCAGGGGAGAACGTTTTGGGCGCTGGGCAGAAACACCCAGCACAGGACGCCAATCTAGCACTGGGCACATACGCTCACACAAACACACTCTATATGGGGCAATTTGGAGAATTCAATTGACTTGATCCATGTTTTTGGACTGTGGGAGGAAACCGGACAACCCGGGAGGAAACCCACACGGACACGGGGAGAACATGGAATCTCCACCCAGATTGGGATTCGAACCGGGAATGTCCACCACTGAGAGGAGAACATGCTAACCACGAAGCCACCGTGCCGCCCGCTTTAACTAAGTGTTGAGTATATTTCTCGTGTTTTTTTCGGTAATATTCATCTTTTTTCTTTGTAGTTTATACCTACCTGGCCAAAATCTGCACATTTTAATATCTCATTAGTTGGCTTTAGCGTTGTTGGACAAACAGACGTCACAACGTGGACTTTTGCCCCATGTTAGCTGAGATGTCCTGAACTGTTCTGATGACAGGAGGGTTGAAGCAATTAGTGTTTCAACTATTAGTGTTTCGTAAGCATACAAAGGTTAATTTATCTGTAAAAAGGTCCCACATGCTTCCTGAACCACGATTCTACAATTCAAGACCATCCATCCATCCATTATCTTCTGCTTTATCCTCTACTGGGGTCGCAGTGGGGTTCCCCATGCCTATCCAGGTGAGAATGTTTCAGGCTTTGGGCAGATACACCCAGCACAGGACACCAATCTATCTCTGGACACACACACACTCACACTCACACAAACACACTCTATATGGGGCAATTTGGAGAACTCAATTGACTTGATCCATGTTTTGGACTGTGGGAGGAAACCAGAGAACCCGGAGGAAATCCACGCAGACACGGGGAGAACATGGAAACTCCACCCAGATTGGGATTCGAACCGGGAATTCCTAGTGCTGAGAGGAGAACATGCTAACAACTAAGCCACCATTCCACCCCATTGTTAATGGTAATATTTTCATTCATTATCTTCTGCTTTGTCCTGTCCTAATGTTGCACAGGGTTGGGGGGGTCGGTTCCCCATGCCCATCCAGGGGAGAATGTTTTGGGTGCTATACCAATACACTCAGGACAGGGTGCCAATCTATCTCTGGGCACACTCATTCCACTCAAGCCACCGTGCCGCCCCCAAAAATTCACAATAAAGAAAATAAATATGAAACCTTTTGAAGACATCAGGTGCATCATGGGTTCATTGGTGAATTAGACTGATTAACCTCAGGTTATGAAGTTCTCGAAAGGATCTAGGTAATCAAACATAGCCGAAAGTGGCGTTCCGAGCACACAGTTCCGCGAGTGAGGAAATCAGAGTGGGAACAAGTGCAGGAGAAGCAGTCAACACAACCTGGTCATTCAGTACATTCAGATACTCAGTTGACGTCATTGTATTGCCACACAATGACACCGACCGACCCAAACAACCTCAGTTCATAAAACCCAAAGTCCAAACATCAACATGATTTGGCCGGGTGGCGTATATGGCTGATACTGGTAAAGCTTATCAAGGAATTTGGCAGCAGTTCTTAGAATCCTTAATTATCATGTATTTTGTTTATCTCTCATCCTGTGTAGCTTCAGAAAAACATGCGGCTTCGGCTCGGTGAAAACCGAACGGGAGATCGCCGCTTACAACGTGATCCGTGATGAACATCGGCAGCTTGGACCCATGTCTTTTGGGGAAATCAGTGTGCTGACACTCTTTACCCTGCTGGTTGTGCTGTGGTTTACTCGGGAACCAGGTTTTATGGATGGCTGGGCCACACACGTCTTCAATGCTAAGAAAGAGTATGTATCCAAACCACTCCTGTAGCTGGAAAGATGGCTGAACTTAGGTTTTGTCACTAAATCCTGTCTCTAAAGCAGTTCATTAGTTGCCTTGTAGGTGAACATGCGATGGCAAGGACAAAGATTTAGAATGTGCCAACAGGAAGTTTTCCGAAAAGTCAATATTTACCGTTTGCTAACCAGAGCACATGCAAGAGTCATCCTTTATGCTTATCAGATCATTTGGAATCCTGGTATTTAGCTTTTCCAGAAAGAAAGAGAACAAAATACGATGACGTCTAATTATTGAAGACGATGACGTCTAATTATTGCTTACACAATACCATTTATTCACTAATTATCTTCTGCTTAGTCCTCTACAAGGGTCATGGGGGGGGGGATGGATGGACGTTTCAGACACTGGGCAGATACACCCAGGACAGGATGCCATTCTATTGCTGGGCATACACTCACTCACACACACACACTCACACACTCACTCTATATGGGGCAATTTAGAGCATTTAATTGAACTCAAATCCATGTTTTTGGACTGTGGAAGGAAACCAACATGGACATGAGGAGAACATGGTAACCACCCAAATTGAGATTCAAACCTGTGAGAGGACATGCCATGCCACCCATTGTAAAATGCTATAAGTGATAAAACACCATCAATTCCATCCATTGTCTTCCACTTTATCCTGTACTGGGGTTGCGGGGTTCCCCATGCCCATCCAGGGGAGAACGTTTCGGGCCCAGGACAGGATGCCATTCTAACCATGGGCACACACTCACTCACTCACACAGACACAAACACACTGTTTATGGGGCAATTTGGAGAATTCAATTGACCTTGAGCCATGTTTTGGGACTGTGGGAGGAAACCGGAGAACCCGGATTGGGAGCAGATTGGGATTCGAACCTGGAGTGCTGAGAGGAGAACATGCTAATCACTAAGCCGCCGTGCCGCCAATTCTAAAATCCTATAAATGACAAAACATAACATTTAAAAAAAACTAGAAAATGTAAAACAAAGCACAGAGACTTTAAAATCGTTTCAGTGTCCATTAGTTCAGTAAAACTGACTAAATACAATTTTTCAAAGTCACACTGATCTTTTACCCGGTGCACCTAATGTGTCAGATTACACGGTAAATATCTGTTATCTAGGTTAAATGTCTTTGTCATTTGTCAATAGAGTTTCCAAGAGGAAGCAATACGCAAATAGTAGTTGTGTACATAACGGTTAAATGGTTAATAATTCAGCCTTCTCATTCTCAAAAAACCCATTTTAAACTCTAAAAATGTATCATTCCTTAATTTCAATTACATTAACATAACAACATTTAACAGAATAGAGGTGTATTTTCAAATAAATGTATAATTAATGTTGGTTACAGATCATTATGCAGCTAGATGGTACGAAGGCAAAAATCTGAAATGTTGCAGAAACCTAATATATGGTCAGAAGTTTGTTGACACTCTCAATGATTTCCATCCATCCATTATCTTCCGCTTTATCCTCTATTAGGGTTGGGGGGGGGGGTTCTCCATGCCCATCCAGGGAAGAACGTTTCAGGCACTGGGCAGATACACCCAGGATAGGACGCCAATCTATCACTGGGCACACACTCACTCACACATACACACTCTATATGGGGCAATTTGGAGAACTCAATTGACCTTAATCCAACCCGGAGGAAACCCATGCGGACACGGGGAGAACATGGAAACTCCACCCAGATTAGGAATCAAACCGGGAATCCCTAGTGCTGAGAGGCGAACATGTTAACCACTAAGCCACCGTGCCGTCTATATATATATATATATATACCCATCCATCTATTATCTTCCACTTTATCCTCTACAAGGGTCATGGGGGTTCTCCATGCCCATCCAACGTTCCGGGTGCTGGGCAGATACACAGAGGACAGGACGCCAATCTATCACTGGGCACACACTCACTCACACAGACACACTCTATATGGGGCAATTTGGAGAATTCAATTGGCTTGATCCATGTTTTTGGACTGTGGGAGGAAACCGGACAACCCGGGAGGAAACCCACACGGACACGGGGAGAACATGGAATCTCCACCCAGATTGGGATTCGAACCGGGAATGTCCACCACTGAGAGGAGAACATGCTAACCACTAAGCGAATGTGCCACACCCTCAATGATTTATTATTATTATTTAGTATTGTTTCTCTAACCTATCCCACCCTGTCTTTAAATAATAATTAAAAGTATTAAATACAGATGTTACTCCCTAATTTAAATATCCTTATTAAATATGCTCTTGAACCTTTTTTCTGATTTTGTGCTCAGATTCGTGACAGATGCTACGGTGGCAGTATTCATAGCTGTTCTACTCTTTGTCCTTCCATCTAAACCGCCGTGTCTGTGTATCTGGAGGTGCCAAAATTTTGGATCAGGTATTCCACTGGCTTTTAAAATGATGTGCATTGATTGATTGATATGCCTTTATTAATACCACTATGGGGCAATTCAAAAAGTGAGAGAGATTAGATGCAATACATTGGGAATGAAAGTGATAAAAAAATACCTCTTAGAGGAGCACAGTTTGGGAACCCCAAAAGAAATACACCTTAAACAAAGCACATATATAACAACATAGACACCGACATGGTCACGGTTTTCTGGACCAGCTGCCACTTAGCGGCGCTCAGGCCCATTATGCCAGACCGAGAGACCGAGAGAATCCAGAATTGAGTTCTGTAACTCTAGATCGTGCACCCTGCCAGACCTGCCCTGTTTCTTGTTACAGTAAATCTGAGATTAGCATTGTTTTGAATTATATTATATTATTATTTACATTTACTCATTTAGCAGACGCTTTAATCCAAAGCCACTTACAAATGAGAGAACTGGGCATGGCCCCCAAATTGTAGCACTGTAAATACTTTAAAGATACAATTAAAATGTATTCTTTATGCAACTTTTCATTACAGTCCAAATAAAGTGGAAAAAACTTTAAAAGGTAAAATTTTTGAAGGTGTTGAACTCTATATCAAAAAAGCAAAATATATATTAAAAAATTCTTTTTTATAAGCCACCCCCTATATCATGTTAAATTACTTTATCGTAAATTTATTCTGCTTGTGAAGTATAAAATTTAGTAGATGGGCTATTTAAATTAAATAAATTACCACTAATTAGTTAATTAATTGTTTCAGCTTAATAATAAGGGGAGGTGGGTGAAAAAGCATTTACAAACTTTTTTATTATTTCACAAACCGATGAACCTAAAATAGGGGTGATAATAATAATCACACAGACACACTCTATATGGGGCAATTTGGAGAACTCAATTGACCTTGATCCATGTTTTTGGACTGTGGAAGGAAACCGGAGAACCCGGAGGAAACCCACGCAGACACGGGGAGAACTTGGAAACTCCACCCAGATTGGGATTCGAACCGGGAACCCCTAGCGCTGAGAGGAGAACATGCTAACCACTAAGCCACCGTGTGGCCCTATTTTTTAAAATAATATTTTATTAATAATAATAATAATAATAATAATAATAATAATAATAATAATAATAAATGCAGAACATCACATGATGTTCTCAGAACTAAACTTATCTTTTTGAAATATTTTTCTGCACCTTCGGCATTTAATAAAAATAACTATACATTAAAATAACTATGTATTTTGTTATTTGGTTCCAGTTCCGGACAGTGAACCAAGATCAGCATTGTTGACGTGGCAAGTGGCTCACAAGAAGATGCCATGGAGCATAATACTGCTGCTTGGAGGAGGGTTTGCTCTTGCAAAGGGCAGTGAGGTAAAATGCCCCAAAATCACATATTCTCTCTCGTTTTAAAAAAAAGTAAAGAGTAGCAGTGTGTAATGAGGTCTGAGTGTGACATCAGGGAACAGGTGAGTGTTAATACACAATACGTTTTATAGCCAATACTGGGTTTTTCAGTATTTACAATTCATGTAGCACAGATATAGTGTGTCTGTGTGTGTCTGTGTGAGTGAGTGAGTGCCCAGAGATAGATAGGTGCCCTGTTCTGGGTGTATCTACCCAGCACCCCAAACGTTCTCCCATAGGTGGGATGGGCATGGGGAACCCGACCGTGACCCTAATAGAGGATAAAGTGAAAGATAATGGATGACTAAATGAAATACTATTATTGATCTGATCGGCGGCACGGTGGCTTAGTGGTTAGCACGTTCTCTCAGCGCTAGGGATTCCCGGTTCGAATCCCCATCTGGGTGGAGTTTCCATGTTCTCCCTGTGTCCGCGTGGGTTTCCTCCGGGTTCTCCGGTTTCCTCCCACAGTCCAAAAACATGGATCAAGTCAATTGAGTTCTCCAAATTGCCCCATATAGAGTGTGTTTGTGTGAGTGAGTGTGTGCCCAGCGATGGATTGGCATCCTGTCCTGGGTGTATCTGCCCAGCGCCCGAGACGTTCTCCCCTGGATGGGCATGGGGAACTCCACCGCAACCCTAATAGAGGATAAAGCAGAAGATAATGAATGAATGAATGAATTATTAATCTGACTCTGACTCTGGCATACAGAACCATTTCTGGATTTTCCCCATCCCACCTTCACTCTATTTTTTCAAAATTCACTCCGACTCGTTCACTTCGCTCCAGTGATGATCGCCGCCTGGCGATTCCACCTCACCGAGGAGCTGATTCTCACTCCATGGTGTTCACCACTGCAAAATGGTGGAACGTTCTTCCCAACTCTGTCCGTAAGGGAGAATCACTAAGCAGTTTTAAGAAACTACTGAAGACGCAACTTTTTAACAAATAACTGTTGTAAAAAAGGCTGGGGGGCGCAGCATCAAATAACAATCAGGTTTAATAATTCTACAGTGTAGTTGGTTTTCTGCATACCTTTTTTGTAAGTCGCTTTGGATAAAAGCGTCTGCTAAATGAATAAATGTAAATGTAATTAATAAATGGTTACTGTTTCAAATCTCTCATTGCATTTCTGTCTGTACAGGTCTCGGGTTTATCTCAGTGGCTTGGGAATCAGATGATCCCACTTCAGAACGTTCCTCCATGGGCTATTGCCATTATCATGTGTCTGATGATAGCCACTTTCACTGAGTGCATCAGCAACGTCGCCACAGCCACCCTGTTCCTGCCCATCCTGTCCTCAATGGTATACAATTGTTTTTACTTTCTTATATAATCACACGTTTTGCAACTTTGTCGCCTGATTTAGCATTTCTTTAAAAATAGGAACAAATTATTATAGATTTTCTGAAGCCCTGTTTTTTCAGATACTATTTATGCAAACCAGCTCTAAATTGCCCCATAGAGTGTGTGTGTGTGTGTGTGTGTGTGTGTGTGTGTGTGTGCATGTGTGCATGTGTGTGTGTGAATGAATAATCATGCCAAACAATCACTATAAGGTTTTATAGAATCATCCACTTAAACAACAGTTCACTCTCTGATAATATCTCGAAACCTTCAAATTGTAACATATGTTAAAAGTTGGGGCGGCACGGTGGCTTAGTGGTTAGCATGTTCTCCTCTCAGCGCTAGGGATTCCAGGTTCGAATCCCCATCTGGGTGGAGTTTCCATGTTCTCCCCGTCCGTCTCCCCGTTTCCTTCCACAGTCCAAAAACATGGCTCAAGGTCAATTGAATTCTCCAAATTGCCGTATGTAGAGTGTGTGTGTGTGTGTGTGTGTCCAACGATAGATTGGCACCCTGTCCTGGGTGTATCTGCCCAGCGCCCGAAACGTTCTCCCCTGGATGGGGATGGGGATGGGGGACCCCCCCCCGCGACCCTAATATAGGATAAAGTGGAAGATAATAAATGAATGAATGTTAAAAGTTGTTCTAGTTGCAGACAGATTAGTGTCATCTGTCCAAACACTTTTCAGAACGAGTATTTTTATTTTTATGTTTTTATATACAAAAGGGGGCGGCACGGTGGCTTAGTGGTTAGCATGTTCTCCCGTCAGTGCTAGGGATTCCCGGTTCGAATCCCCATCTGGGTGGAGTTTCCATGTTCTCCCCGTGTCCGCGTGGGTTTCCTCCGGGTTTTCCGGTTTCCTTCCACAGTCCAAAAACATAGATCAAGGTCAATTGAGTACTCCAAATTGCCCCATATAGAGTGTGTCTGTGTGAGTGAGTGTGTGAGTGAGTGGGTGAGTGAGTGTGTGCCTAGCGATACATTGGCGTCCTGTCCTGGGTGTATTTGCCCAGCGCTCGAAATGTTCTCCCCTGGATGAGCATGGGGAACCCCCCCCCCCCCCCGCGACCCTAATAGAGGATAAAGTGGAAGATAATGGATGGATGGGATATACAAAAGGTAGTTGTAATATATTGTTAGGTCTTTTAGTACACCAAGTAAACTCTTGGTTTAAAGTCTGTAGATATTTTATATGTAAACCAGGTGATTGAGGGGTATTTCCAGTGGTGTTCATCTCTTTAGATAGAATAGAATAGAATAGACATATAAAAAAAGTGATGGTGTTATGTACAGACGGTGTTCTGTAGCATGTTCTCTTTTCAATACTATGGATTCCCGGTTCGAATCCCAATCTGGGTGGAGTTTCCATGTTCTCCCCGTTTCCCTCTCACAGTCTAAAACCTTGGATCAAGGTCAATTGAATACTCCAAATTGCCCCATATAGTGAGTGTGTGTGTGTGTGTGTGTGTGCCCAGTGTGTGTGTATTTGCCCCATCGCCTGTGAGTGTGTGAATTTACAAATGAGAACACCAACAAGTGCCCAGTGAAAGAGATAAATTGGCGCCCGGATGTCCTGGCGAAGTGGTAACAGCCTGGATGGAATGGATGGATGGATGGATTGGAATATATATATATTCAGTATTTCTTTAAAAATGTGACACTAAGAAAGATTTTCTTCGCTCCTCATTTTAGAAGAGACTAGTCTCTTTAAGAGCCTCAGTGGATCCCGTCGATCATCACTGGAGCTGACGCTACTAGAGGATAAGGGAAAGATATGGATGGATGCTTGGATGGATATGATTATATATAATTTAGTATTTCTTTAAAAATGTTACAACTAATAAAGATTTTCTTCGCTCCTCTTTTAGAAGGAGAATATCTCTTTAAGCCTGCCCCTCTGTGGTCCTTCACCTTTCTTCTTGGCCAATTGTTGGAATATCTTCTGGCACACACACCGCATGTCTGAAGGCCAAGGAGACGGTGCATCATGGGGTTTGAATGGGTCCCTCTGGAGGGCAAAGCAATGAAGCATGCATGGGGAAACGGAGAAAAAGAGAAGGTTTCCCGCAACCACAGTACCTCCCTGAGGATAGTGGAAAGATAATGAATGACATGAATGAAATGAATGGGCGAGTGCAATGAATCTTGCACTTAATCACTTTAAAATGATCGTCTGAGGGTTACTATTCCGAATAATACGATATACCTCTTTGTATTACCTTAAAGGTATTTTGAGACCATAAGGATGACCACCATTGCCACCCTTATTAAGTATTTATCTAACAAAATATGTTCTCATAACTAATTTGTTATCATATCACACAAATATAATGGCGCTTTGCAGTTATTATCATTAAATAATAATGAACATTAATTAGGGTGGCACGGTGGCTTAGTGGTTAGCACGTTCTCCTCTCAGCACTAGGGATTCCCGGTTCGAATCCCCATCTGGGTGGAGTTTCCATGTTCTCCCCGTGTCCGTGTGGGTTTCCTCCGGGTTCTCCGGTTTCCTCCCACAGTCCAAAAACATGGATCAAGTCAATTGAATTCTCAAAATTGCCCCATATAGAGTGTGTGTGTGTAAGTGAGTGTGTGCCCAGTGATGGATTGGCGCCCTGTCCTGGGTGTATCTGCCCAGTGCCCGAGACGTTCTCCCCTGGATGGGCATGGGGAACCCCACCGCGACCCTAATAGAGGATAAAACGGGAGATAATGAATGAATGAATTAATAAATTAATAATGGCGTCACGGTGGCTTAGTGGTTAGCATGTTCTCCTCTCAGCACTAGGGATTCCCATTTCGAATCCCAATCTGGGTGAAGTTTCCATGTTCTCCCCGTGTCCGTGTGGGTTTCCTTTCGGGTTCTCCGGTTTCCTCCCACAGTCCAAAAACATGGATCAAGGTCAATTGAGTTCTCCAAATTGCCCCATATAGAGTGTGTCTGTGTGAGTGAGTGTGTACAGTGATGGATTGGCGTCCTGTCCTCGGTGTATCTGCCCAGCGCCCGAAACGTTCTCCCCTGGATGGGCATGGGGAACCCCCCCTCGACCCTAATAGAGGATAAAGCGGAAGATAATGGATGGATAGTTGGATGGATGAGCATTAATATTGAATATGAGTGGATCCCCTCCTCCGCTCCCATGTCCTCAGCAGCTATCAATCTTCTGAAAGGGCTTTGCTCTTGAGTTTAAGTGCGAGTCTTAATGAAAGTGTTTTGTGAGGCTGGGCGACTTTGTGCCTATTCAGTCTGAAGATTTGTGAAAGTGGCATTGATGTTGGACGAAAAGCCTGGCTCGATGCTAACGTTCCGCTTTATTTCATCACATTTGGTCGTTTTATAGACGGTTTCATCCAAAGCGACTTACAAATGTTCCAACTTTGTTGATCACAGGGTTGGTACAACATCCCTGAATCCATTAGTGTTAACATTATTGGTATCTTCAGTGGACCGGGAGATTTGATCCCACAACCTTCAGATTGGGGGCTTCATGGTGGTTTAGTAGTTAGGATTCACGGTATGAATCCCAATCTGGGTGGAGTTTCCATGTTCTCCCCATGTCCGCGTGGGTTTCCTCTTAGTTCTCCGGTTTCCTCCCACAGTCCAATAACATGGATCAAGGTCAATTGAATACTCCAAATTGCCCCATATAGAGTGTGTTGGTGAGTGTGTGCCCAGTGTCCCTTCTCCCCGTGCCCACGTGAGTTTCCTCCCACAGTCCAAAAACATGAATTCAAGGTAAATAGAATGCTCTAAATCGCCCCATATAGTGTGTGATCGTGCATGTCTGTGTGAGTGAGTGTGTGCCCAACACCCAAACCACTGAGCTCCCACACCTCTAATTGTGTAGCAAGAACACTATTTATTATTAACAAAATATTATTATCCATCCATCCATTATCTTCCGCTTTATCCTCTATTAGGGTCGCGGGGGGGTTCCCCATGCCCATCCAGGGGAGAACGTTTCGGGTGCTGGGCAGATACACCCAGGACAGGATGCCAATCTATCACTGGGCACACACTCACTCACACAGACACACTCTATATGGGGCAATTTTAATTCACCTTAATTGACCTTGAGCCATGTTTTAGGACTGTGGGAGGAAACCGGAGAACCCGGAGGAAACCCACGCGGACACGGGGAGTACATGGAAACTCCACCCAGATTTGGAATCAAACCGGGAATCCCTAGCGCTGAGAGGAGAACATGCCACCGTGCCGCCCGTTCAGAAGAGTTTAGATGGTTTATTTGAGTCGTTGTTGGTAATTAAATTGGTTATCTTTGTTTTTGCAGTGCCATTCTATAGGTCTGAACCCTCTGTATATCATGATTCCCTGCACCCTCAGTTCCTCTTTTGCCTTCATGCTTCCAGTGGCAACACCACCGAACGCCATCGTGTTCTCTTACGGTTATCTGAAAGTGTCGGACATGGTGGGTACAATTCACGTCCTTTTACTAAAATATTATTCCTCCACTGTTTACTTGGAGGTTAACATTTTCTCCTCTCAGCACTAGGGATTCCCGGTTCGAATCCCCATCTGGGTGGAGTTCCATGTTCTCCCCATGTCCGCGTGGGTTTCCTCCGGGTTCTCCGGTTTCCTTCCACAGTCCAAAAACATGGATCAAGGTCAATTGAGTTCTCCAAATTGCCCCATATGGAGTGTGTCTGTATGAGTGAGTGTGTGCCCAGTGATAGATTGGCGCCCTGTCCTGGGTGTATCTGCCCAGCGCCCGAAACGTTCTCCCCTGGATGGACATGGGGAACCCCACCGCGACCCTAATAGAGGATAAAGCGGAAGATAATGGATGGATGGATGTTTACTTGGGTTTCTCAATCAACTTTTTATTATGCCTACAGGCCAGGACGGGTTTTATCATGAACATCATCGGCATCCTGTGTGTTACGTTGGCAGTCAACACCTGGGGAAAAGTCATCTTCAACTTAGACACTTTCCCCAGCTGGGCTAACGACACGGCTGCCTGACACGGTGGATGCCATCCTGCCGGCATTAAGGACTTTATCGGCAAGAGCTAAGAGTGGCATTGGCATCCCACACAGGTTTTACTGGAGTGGACATTCTCTTATTTACTGTGACATGCGGTGTATCAATCATGCAATAATATGCAAATCAGCACAACTTTTCTAACATTTGGTAGTGATCGCAATGTCTGCATTTTGATTGTTCTGCAGTGCTTTCGACGAAACCTGGGAAATCATGAGCTTTGTGAGACTACTGTTTTGTATTTTGTCTATATATACTTGAAGTGAATATGATTATGAACAATTGAAATAATAATCACATTGTTTTTAAATAGTCCTGGAAGAAGCACCATCTGCCTCAAATCATAACAAACCACTGGGCCTGGATGGGGAACCCCCTCAACCCTAGTAGAACACTATACGGAAGATAATGAATGAATGAATGAATGAATGAATGAATGAATGAATGAATGTACTTTTCATGGGCGGCACGGTGGCTTAGTGGTTAGCATGTTCTCCTCTCAGCTCTGGGGATTCCCGGTTCGAATCCCAATCTGTGTGGAGTTTCCATGTTCTCCCTGTGTCCGCATGGGTTTCCCCCCGGGTTCTCCGGTTTCCTCCCACAGTCCAAAAACATGGATTCAAGGCAAATTCCATCCATCCATTATCTTCTGCTTTATCCTCTATTAGGGTTGCGGGGGGGGGGGGGGGGATGTTCCCCATGCCCATCAAGGGAAGAACGTCTCGGGCGCTGGGCAGATAGACCCAGGACAGGACACCAATCTATCACTGGGCACACACTCACTTACACAGACACACTCTATATGGGGCAATTTGGAGAATTCTATTGACTTTGATCCATGTTTTTGGACTGTGGGAGGAAACCGGAGAACCCGGAGGAAACTCACGCGGACACGGGGAGAACATGGAAACTCCACCGAGATTGAGATTCAAACTGGGAATCCCTAGTGCTGAGAGGCGAAGGTGCTAACCACTAACCCACCGTGCCGCATCATGGCCAATTGATCTAAATTGCCCCATATAGAGTGTGTTTGTGTGTGTGTCTGTAAGTGAGTGTGCCCAGGGGAGTGTGCCCAGGGGACTGGATGGGCATGGGGAGAGGATAGTGGAAGATAATGAATGAATGAATGAATGAATGTACTTATCATGTACTATCTTACTTCATTTATTTTCTTTCACAGATCAGAGCTGCTCAATACCTCGGTATAGCTGCTATATTTAGGTTACGATGTTATTACTAAAGGTTTTTTATGATTATCATTATTATTACTATCAGAAAATAGCTAACAGTCTTTAAATCTCTACTCTGATTCAGGTAACTTTAAAGGTCGTACTAGATTTCTTTAGACAAGGGTATCAAATTATTATTCTCGTAATACCTAGATTGTCAAATTAATTTACATTATAGTGTTTGATAAGGCTGTAAAATTAAAGATGGGTCTACGTGAAGCTTAATATGAGATAACGTTGCTTTACTTTTATTTATGCCTTATGAATTGTATTTATGTATTCCTTTGGGGTTTATTGTATAACAGGCACTTAAAGTGAACTGTAGAGCCAAAATAGTCACTAACTGTATATAGTATGACCAGATAGTCTTGTAAATACTCTAACACACTGATTCTGTTAATTGTATGATAGATTTACTGAAAAGGCTGTACATTTATATGAAAACCTGTTGCTTAAAAGCCAAAGAAGTTTGTCAGTACTTAAAAAAATAAATAAATAAAAACGTAATATAAAAAAATGCTCAATAAACTGAATCACATCTTGAAAATTTGCCTGTTATGTTAAAAGATTCATAAGACTCCGATTTTTAAGACTATGGTTAATAATACCCTATTACCATTTATTCTTGTCACATGACATAATGCTCATTTAATAAAAACTATAGATGTTTTAAAGGCATTATAATGATTGGTTTGGTTTGGGTGAGCGGCCTGGTGGTTTAGTGGTTAGCATGTTCTCCTCTTAGCGCTTGGGATTCTCGGTTCAAATCCCAACCTGGGTGGAGGTTCCATGTTCTCCCCGTGTCTGTGTGGGTTTCCTCCAGGTTCTCCGGTTTCCTCCCACAGTCCAAAAACATGGATCAAGTCAATTGAATTCTCCAAATTGCCCCATATAGAGTGTGTGCCCAGCGATAGATTGGCGCCCTGTCCTGGGTGTATCTGCCCAGCGCCCGAGACGTTCTCCCCTGGATGGGCATGGGGAACCCCTCCACGACCCTAATAGAGGATAAAGCAGAAAATAATGGATGGATGGGTTTGGTTTTATAAAGCCTTTTATAGCAAAGTTCCATCAAGACATCCAACAGTCAGTTAAGGAAGGTAAAGGTAATAAACCTGCCTTTAACTTATACCCTCGCTAACAGTTTGGTATCTTTAACGTTTAGAAGCTATGACAGGTTTCTGACAGCAAGGAAGTTTAACTTTTGTTTTTATGATATTTTTAAGTTCAAGAACAAGTTTAAAGTACTTCATGCAAAAACAGCTTTAAAGTGTTATGAGCCTCAAAGTGCAGGCCGAAGGGACAGTGAAAAGAAAAAACTCCCTGTTATGTTTATCTTTTTTTTTTTTTTTTATTTAGGAAGAAACCTTTTGGGGACCGAGGCTCCGTGCCTCATCTTTATTGCACCAGTGTAACAGTGTAGGACAGCCATGTACAGGTTGTGTGATGATCAGAGTTCCATTCAGGTTTGATTGTTATATTACTGTACGAATAGAATTATATATATAATTTAATTCTCACACACTCAATCACACAGACTCACACACAGACACACTCTATATGGGGCAATTTGGAGAACTCAACTGACTTGATCCATATTTTTGGACTGTGGGAGGAAACCGGAGAACCCGGAGGAAACCCACGTGGACACAGGGAGAACATGGAAACTCCACCCAGATTGGGATTTGAACCGGGAATCCCTAGTGCTGAGAGGAGAACATGCTAACCACTAAGCCACTGTGCCGCCCTATTATATATATATATATATATATATACATACATATATATATATATTATATATATATATATATATATAATATATATATATATATATATATATATATATATATATATATATATATTATATATATATATATATTGTTAACATGATTTGATAAGAGTAGAACAGTTGGGATACCATTTTATTAGGAATATGTATGAAATATATATTAACTCCAGAACAACTTTGTGACTGATTTACTTTTTAACAGTGATAAAGTCATCTATTCTTTGCTTACATAGAGGAATTTGTCCTCCACTTTCAACCTATCCATGCAGTATAACACACACACACACACACTAGTAAAGGGAGAACACATGGCAGCCTTGCATTCAGCATCCGGGGAGCAATTAGGTTTATGTACCTTGCCCAAGGGCACTTCAGGCATAGTATTGGTGGGACGGGGAATCGAACCAGGGGCCTTCAGGTCGTTAGGCAACTTCCTTTAACCATAAGCTGTTTGTACACCCTGCCACACACATACATAAACATTTGTCAAGACATCAGTTATAATAATATCCCAAACTTTAACTAGTTTAACTTATACCCTTACATAAAAACTGTCTTTAAGAGTCTGAGTTATGGTGTGGACACCATATAGAGTGTGTTTGTGTGAGTGAGTGTGTGTCCAGTGATAGATTGGCACCCTGTCCTGGGTGTATCTGCCCAGAGACTTTGTCCCCTGCGACCCTAGTAGAGGATAAAGATGGATGGAGTCTTAAAGTTCTATAAAGTTCTTAAAATAGGTTTTCTAAATTCCAAAGGGACACTAAGTAGACCCTAGGATGAACCTAGTAGAGGATTAAAGGGAAGATAATGAATGACTGAATGAATGACGGGCGGCACGGTGGCTTAGTGGTTAGCATGTTCTCCTCTCAGCACTAGGGATTCCCGGTTCGAATCCCCATCTGGGTGGAGTTTCCATGTTCTCCCCGTGTCCGCGTGGGTTTCCTCCGGGTTCTCCGGTTTCCTCCCACAGTCCAAAAACATGGGTCAAGTCAATTGAATTCTCCAAATTGCCCCATATAGAGTGTGTGTGTGTGAGAGAGAGTGTGTCCAGCGATGGATTGGCGCCCTGTCCTGGGTGTATTTGCCCAGCACCCGAAACGTTCTCCCCTGGATGGGTATGGGGAACCCCACCACGACCCTAATAGAGGATAAAGTGGGAGATAATGAATGAATGAATGAATGAATGAATGAATCTGGAACATTGAGTGTGAATGCGACGACAAGTGTCGTAAAACTGAAACCTCTCTGTTGTCATTTGCGACAGTGAGTCGTGTTCATGGACAAAAAATGGCGCCGGTGTAGCCGACGGTAACTGTGTAGCAAAATCTGAAAACCTTTTTAAATCAAACTAAATGTTCTGAAGCGAAACCTGTGTTTCTTTAAAAGTCTTCTCGATTCGTTTAAAGCCGTTTGAAATGGCTGCAGCGATGGAAACAGGTTTGTAAAGGCTTATTGTGCGCGGTTTTAGGTCGATGACGCACTTAACAAAGAATTGAAATAACAGCTGATACACGTTTCATGTTAAAGTTTTAAACTATATATTATTATTATTATTATTATTATTATGGGCGGTACGGTGGTTTAGTATTTAGCATGTTCTCCTCTCAGCGCTAGGGATTCCCGGTTGGAATCCCCATCTGGGTGGAGTTTCCATGTTCTCCCCGTGTCCGCGTGGGTTTCCTCCGGGTTCTCCGCTTTCCTCCCACAGTCCAAAAACATGGATCAAGGTCAATTGAGTTCTCCAAATTGCCCCATATAGAGTGTGTCTGTGTGAGTGTGTCCATCCATCCATTATCTTCCACGTTATCCGCTTTTAGGGTCTTTTAGGGTGGGGGGGGGTTCCCCATGCCCATCCAGGGGAGAACGTTTCGGACGCTGGGCAGATACACCCAGGACAGGGTGCCAATCTATCACTGGACACACACTCACTCACACAGACACACTCTATATGGGGCGATTTGGAGAACTCAATTGACCTTGATCCATGTTTTTGGACTGTGGGAGGAAACCGGAGAACCCGGAGGAAACCCACGGGGAGAACATGGAAACTCCACCCATATTGGGATTCGAACCGGGAATCCCTAGTGATGAGAGGATAACATGCCAACCACTAAGCCACCGTGCTGCCCTATTATTATTATTATTATTGTTATTATTATTTTTATTATTTATTTATTTATTTTATTATTATTATTCTGGTTTCACACAGATGAGCAGGCGAGGAGTCGGTTCCAGTCCGAGCTGGAGTTTGTTCAGTGTCTGGCGAATCCAAACTACCTGAACTGTAAGTATGAGCAGTGTTTCTGTCATTTTCTGGCTGAACAATAAAATCTTAACAACTCAGAAGGCATATTAGCAGAGGGGGGGTGGCTTAGTGTTTAGCATGTTCTCCTCTCTGTGCTGGGCATCCAGGTTTGAATCCTAATCTGGGTGGAGTCTCCATGTTCTCCCTGTGGCTGCGTGGGTTTCCTCCAGGTTTTCCGGTTTCCTCCCACAGTCCAAGTCAAGGCAAATTGAAGGCTCCAAATTGCCCCATATAGCTTGTGTGAGTGTCTGTGTGAGTGATTGTGCCCAGCGCCCAAAACACTCTCCCCTGGATGCCCAAGCTTCCTCTAATTTATTACAGAATTACAGGCTGAATTTCATATTAGATTTTTCCAGCTTGTCATAGTTTATGAACATATACAGGTAAAATACAGTAGCAAAAATTGGCACACCTCCTTTTTGCTCCATTGTCTGTTTCCTCCTCTTATCATTTTGATGGACTTTGTAGTTTTCTAATTCCAGACTGTAGTCCATCTGTGTTCTTTGTTGTTGTTAGTCCCCTCTTGGTTCTCTGTTGGTCAGCACATCATAGAACAGGTATCATTTGGGTGGTGGATTGTTTATTGTCAGTTCTGCAGTGACACTGATGCAGTGAGGGGGTTTTAGTGCAGCAGTGCTGCTGGAGTTTCATTTAAACACCTCAGTGACACTGCTGGGATAGGAATAATGCACCAACCCAATAATACCTGCTCTGTGGGGGTACTATTGGGGTCCTGACCATTAGAACAGAGTAAAGAGGACATACACAGTATGTAATGTAGAACATGAAATGGAGGTGTGTCCAAACTTTTGACTGTTGCTGTATATATTTATTAATTACTACATTAAATGTGTAATTTTTTTAGTAAGCAGATGCTGAAATTTATTGAAAGACATGTTTTTATTGCACATTTTATAAACTCTCTGCCATTTGTTTTGTAGTTTTGGCACAAAGAGGCTACATGAGAGAAAAGCCGTTTGTAAATTACCTGAAATACTTGTTGTACTGGAAGGAGCCCGAATATGCCAAATTTCTGAAGTAAGTCTTATTTTTTATCATTTTTGGCTAAAACTTAAATTTTTTAAATGTATTTTAGCTGGATATTATGTTTGATGTTTAGTTTCAGAAATACTATATAAATATCTTTAAATCTAAAGCACTGTGATGTTTATGATGTCATGTTGTTTAGGGTATTGAGTGATATAACAGTGGTAATGCACTAAATACATATTCGGCTTGTATGGAGTGTACTTAACTCATGTGGCAGAAAATGTTGATTCATAGTGCAAAGCGGGTAAATTCAGGTAAATTAATTTATGCCTAATCTAGGGTGACCAGATTCCAATTGATGTGGGATAAAGACAATGTTTGGGTGGGACAATGTGGGACACCAATGCATAGTCTAAAAAAAAAAAAAAATGACTTTCCTGTATTTTTCCAGGTATAGTATAACAGTATATGTATATATAACTTGTGTATCTTATTTAAATGTACCTTTCTCTAATGTGAGTATTGAGCTTTCATACAATTTCACGGTGTTTCTCAAATTAAAACACGTTGGAATCTTGTTTGGGTTTTATCAGAAACGCATGCGCAGACTGGGAAACCTCATTTTGAGCAACATGTCATATATTCCTGCAGATCTCATGCTGCATGCCGGTGCTGTTCTGACCTCATTTGCATTGTTTGTGTTGGTGGGTGTGCCCTTAACATGCGTCCGCGTTCCCGATTGGTTGACCTTCAAACAGCCCGCTTCTCCCCAATAACAGACACGCATTTCAAAACTGGAGTCTGATTTTCAATAACAATGCGGGACAACGACTCAATTTGCGGGACGCCTGAAAAGTAACGACATTGCGGGACATCTTGTCACCCTAGCCTAATCTCTTTATAATGGAGAGATGTGAGAGAAATGTGAATGCCGTTAAATTTAAATGTTAAATTATTTACTTTCTACTTTAGTCTTTTAAATTATGAAACAAAATATAAAATATGGTTTATATAATTCCTTTTTCAGCTTTCACTAGTTTCAGTTTCTTAATGTAATCGCTCTTCAATTCACTTTGCATGCATCTGTATGTTTAAATGTGTTTTTGAAGGCTATTAAAAAAAAGTATAAATATAAAAGTGGGTCACGATTTAATGACCGTGAGAAAATGTTGGTCCCAGGCTGAGGACCAGTTGAGAACCCCTGTTCCAGAGCCATGGTCAGGAACATTACCTCCATTTAACACGCCAATGCCATGGTTTCAGTAACCTTGAGGCTGGATTTGGATATCAAGAAATCACAAGTGTCCTATATTTTTAATGCTGATCACATGTTTCAGACTGAAATGATGACCGTGGTGATGAAACCTGCAATTTTTCAACTAACTTTACAGATACCCTCATTGCCTGCACATGCTGGAGCTGCTCCAGTACGAACATTTCCGGAAGGAACTGGTGAACGCTCAGTGTGCAAAGTTTATCGATGAACAGCAGATCTTGCACTGGCAGCATTACTCTCGCAAACGCACGCGTCTTCAGCAAGCGCTCGCGGAGCAGCCACAGCAGCAGCAGCAGCAAACTGCTCCACCTGGCAACTCTGCCTCTAAATGAAGCTCCTTGGACCTATCCCTGATAGTTTATTAGGACCTGTATGTAAATATTGTACCTTTTCCTTTTAAGGCGACTGTTATGACATTTGTATTTCGTTTATTGGCAGCGATTGAGAAATGAGTTCATGGGTTTGTTACTTATGACATTAGATTTGATTAGAAGAAAACATTTTCATTTTACTACATGAGGGTCACAAACTGAGCGTGACTTTTATTTTTTTTTTTTTTTTTTTTTTTTTTTTTTACAAAAAAACCCCTCAATTTCTAAATAAATCCAATTTTCTTTTGCAATTAAATACAGTCTTCTGTTTTGCATAGTAGCAATTTTTTAGTGCTTTAAAAATGCTGCTGAGAAGTTCGGGGTTGTGTGTGTGTGTGTGTGTGTGTGTGTGTGTGTGTGTGTGTGTGTGTGTGTGTGTGTGTGTGTGTGTGTATGTGTATGTGTATGTATATATATAGTACACACTTTTGACTCCATTTTCGATTTCCTCCACTTACCATATAGATGGATTTTGTAGTTCTACAATTACAGACTGTAGTCCATCTGTGTTCTTTGTTGTTGATAGTCCCCTGTTGGTTCTATGTTCTCTGTTGGTCAGCACATCACAGAACAGGTATCATTTGGGTGGTGGATTGTTTATTGTCAGTTCTGCAGTGACACTGATGCAGTGAGGGGGTTTTAGTGCAGCAGTGCTGCTGGAGATTCATTTAGGACTAATAGGGATAGGACTAATGCACCAACCAAATAATACCTGCTCTGTGGGGGTACTATTGGGATCCTGACCATTAGAACAGAGTAAAGGGGACGTACACAGTATGTACTGTAGAACACAAACAAAAGGACTACGTTCTGTAATTGTAGAACTACAAAGTCCATCTTTACATGAAGTGGAACTGACAACAAGGACAGTAAGACGAGCAAAAAACTTTTGTGTCCAAACTTTTGACTGATATCGTATAAAGTTAGGCTCCAGCGACTTTAATTAGGATACACGGTGTAAAACAAATAAGGCAATTAATGTTAAAAAAAAACATTACGGTGCAGCTGTACTGTATGAGATTTAAATACAAAACGGAGCACTAACGTCATAAACATCATTAATTTCTAAAATAATGTCTTAGAAATATATTTGCACACTCAGACTTATGCCTTTCAATTCCACTGGGCAATTCATAATGTATTAACTGTATGTTTAATGGTTAAAGTCTGTCTTTTAGCAGCAGTTTTTCTACTTACGTAACTAACAAAATGCCTCGTGAGTAACGTGTTGTAAATGTTCTTAGTTGCACTATTGGGAGAGACACGTGTAACATCATTGTCTACATTAGTACTTTAGTAATTTATTTATATTACTTTTTACTTTTATTACTTTTTATTACTTTTTTATTTGTAGTACTTTAGTAATTTATGTATATTACTTTACTTTTATTACTTTTTATTACTTTTTTATTTATAGTACTTTAGTAATTTGTTTATGTAGCGCTTTTCACAATAGTACATAGTTTCACAAAGCAGCTTTACAGTGTTGTAAGCCACATCTTACCACAAGCCACATCTTACATCTCTGAAAGTCGTTATTTGTCAGATAAATGTTTCCAAATTAGGACAGTGATTCTTGATTTACAATGTCTTCTACATTTACATTTACATTTGTTCATTTAGCAGACGCTTTTATCCAAAGCGACTTACAAGGTGAGCACTGGGTTCATCACAACATCCCTGGAGCAATGAGGGTTAAGGGTCTTGCTCAAGGACCCACATTGGTAACTTTAGTGGACCTGGGCTTTGAACCCACAACCTTCAGTTTTGGAATTAGTTTTGGAACATTGAGGTTTGTCCACAGTGGCTTAAACCCCAAACCTTGAGACTGCCCAACACTAAACACTAAGCAACCACAGTTACTTTTTAAGATGCTTTAGCTTCATGGTGTCAGACAGCATTTATTTAAGTGTTTTTCTTGATTCTACGGGGCTGCCAGTATATAGATAGTATATAGTACAATATATACTTTATTAATCCCGAAGACAATGTAACAGCCAGTATGTACATACTAACAATAACACAGTACAGTAATACAATAATAATAATAGGAAAAGAGATATAACATAGATGGCAAAAAGTATAAAAAAAATAAGAAAATTCGGTAAATACAATGTAAACCATTTCTAGATGAGGTATTTATGTGTATTTCAGGCACTAGGGGTTCCCGGTTCGAATCCCAATCTGGGTGGAGTTTGCATATTCTCCCTGTGTCCGCGTAGGTTTCCTCCGGGTTCTCCCACAGTCCAAAAACATGGATCAAGGTCAATTGAACTCTCCAAATTGCCCCATATAGAGTGTTTGTGTAAGTGTGTGTGTCCAGTGATAGATTGGCGTCCTGTCCTGGGTGTATCTGCCCAGTGCCCGAAACGTTCTACATTGGATGGGCATGGGGAACTTCTCCCCCCCCGCGACCCTAGTAAAGCATTAAGCGTAAGATAATGAATGGATGGGCGGTCTTCCATGACGTAATCTAGTCCGTTTTTAAAGTAAACTATTCTTGTATCTAGTGGCGAAATGAAAAAAAAAATTATGTAAAAAATGTATTGTATATCACGCATCGATACGAATGTGAAGCACTCCAAGGTGAGTGTGTTGTCTCGTTTTAATTCATTCAGGGCAGTTATTTTTCACATGGGGCCAATTTGTTTGGATCAGTTTTATTTCCCTTAAAAAAAGAAAATCATTGTTTAAAAACCTTTTTATATTCATTTTAATTTCTTTGTCTAATATTCAAAATTGTTTAATATCCTGAAACATACTTTTCCACATATCTATACATCCACCTCTGTGGGAACATTTTGGAGAAGGTGTTTTTTTTTTTTTTTTTTGGCTGAGCATGAGAAAGTAAGATCTGTTGGCATGGCTGAGCGAGTTTGTTATGGAACGACCGGACTGATCTGCACAAAGCCCTGACCTCAACCCTATCAAATACCTTGGGGATGAACTACAATAGAGACTAGAGGCCTGGTCCTCTCGTCCAACTTCAATGCTGGACCTCACAAAAACTTATCTGGATGAATGAGCACAACGTTCTCACAGACTTTCTCCAAAATATAGTAGGAGCCTACCAGAGGCGTGCAAGCTGTTATAAAGTAACATTCATTTTAACAACATTTTTTCCTGTATGTGTAAAGTAATATGTCTTAAATTAATATTTCTCAGACTTTTAATTATTTTTTACCCCTAACCCGTTTCGTTCAGTTTTTACAGGTTCGAATCCCCATCTGGGTGGAGTTTCCATGTTCTCCCATGTCCGCGTGGGTTTCCTCCGGGTTCTCCGGTTTCCTCCCACAGTCCAAAAACATGGATCAAGGTAAATTGAGTTCTCCAAATTGCCCCATATAGAGTGTGTTTGTGTGAGTGAGTGTGTGCCCAGTAATAGATTGGTGCCCTGTCCTGAGTCTATCTGCCCAGCGCCTGAAATGTTCTCCCCTGGATGGGCATGGGGAACCCCCCCCCCCCCCCATCACCCTAATAGAGGATAAAGCAGAAGATAATGGATGGATGATTTTCCTATATTCGTGTATTTTTTTTCAATATTTAAGATAGACCTTTATTTGTCCCACAATGGGGAAATTCATACATTTATCTATATATCTTTATAACAAAGGGGAAATCAACTATTTTAATAGCCCCTGCACGTTTAAAGTTGTTGTCCCGCTAAATTTTTCTCCATATTCATTCATTCATTATCTCCCGCTTTATCCTCTATTAGGGTCGCTGGGGGGGGGGGTTCCCCATGCCCATCCATGGGAGAACGTTTCGGGCGCTGGGCAGACACACCCAGGACAGAGCGCCAATCTATCGCTGGGCACACACTTACACACACACTCTATATGGGGCAATTTGGAGAATTCAATTGACTTGATCCATGTTTTTGGATTGTGGGAGGAAACCGGAGAACCCGGAGGAAACCCACGCGGACACGGGGAGAACATGGAAACTCCACCCAGATGGGGATTCGAACTGGGAATCCCTAGTGCTGAGAGGCGAACGTGCTAACCACTAAGCCACCGTGGCCCCCCTTTCTCCATATTATGTAAAAAAAAAAAAAAAAAAAAAAGGTGATAACATCCATAAACGGGCAATAATATCTTTAAAGAACCCTGTTATATGGATCCTGATCTGTGTAACAGTTGCATTTGATAAGCCTGTGTGCTAATGGTAATCTGTCTGGTGTTGGTAACTCAGTTTTGCTTGTTTTTGTTAATGGAGAGCATTTTATGTTCCAACAACCAAAACACGCTTGTCCACATGTGGGGAATGGTGAAGAATTCACACGGACGTTATTTTAGTCCTCTGCTTGGTCCCTGTCTTATAGCACCTGTTACAAGTATGGAAATAACTCGCCGTGAGCGGGAGGCCTGGACTGTAGTACAGACGTTACACGATTCCTTTAATTACAATGTTGAAACTTTATGGTTTTAAATTCACATTTAACAATGTCTGCCAACACTGTAACTAAATGAATGCGTGAGGCTTCTGTACTGCAGCCCAGACCAAGCAGCCTCCCGCTCACTGCGAGGCATTTACCTCAGAAACATTTCCTAAATCTATCGCTTTTACATCAGAATCAGTTTTACGTTTAAATAATTAGAATTAAATTAATTACATTACATTAGAAACATTAACTATAACACCAATTCTTTTTTTTATTGTTTTATTGTCTTTTTTACTGTCTGTTTTATATATTTATATGTTAGAAATATATATATAATATAAAAGATATGTTATGTGTTAAATTAGTCTGAGGTTTGTAATAATTCTTACCCCTAACTAATATTAATTTACATTAGAAACGTTAATTTTAACAATAAAATTAAAAAAATTTTAAAATATAAGAAAAAAAGTTTTATATATATATATAAAGCGATGGAGTTTTATATATATATAAAGCGATGGACCCAGCGATGGAGCCAATCCATCGCTGGGTACACACTCACTCACACAAACACACTCTATATGGGGCAATTTTGAGAATTCAATTGACTTGATCCATGTTTTTGAACTGTGGGAGGAAACCGGAGAACCCGGAGGAAACCCACGCAGACACGGGGAGAACATGGAAACTCCACCCTAAATGTTCTCCCCCGGATGGGCATGGGGAACCCCACCGCGACCCTAATAGAGGATAAAGCGGGAGATAATGGATGGATGGATATATATCTAATACTATCTATATTTGTGTGTGTATTTCATTATCTATATGTCTATAACTGCTGTTATAGATTTTATACATATATATGTGTGTGTGTGTGTGTGTGTGTATATATATTTAATATTCCATATTCCATTACTATTGTTTTGATTGTGTCTGGTAATAATTTAAATAATTTTTTTAGAAATTTGCAGAATTTATAAATGTAAAAAGGTTTTACTTTGCGTAAAACATTGCGTTTTACTTTCTTATATTTCTTTTAGTTCTCATTAAGCCACAACAATGTGTCAAAATGAGCTGTTTGTTAACAATTGGTTGGTCATAGTCCATTAATTTTGTTAAAATGTTTTAATGAGGTCACATTTGATAAGTGATTGTAAAGGTGGCTCCTTAAGACGATAGTGTAAGTATTATTACAGGCCTTACATTGAAGGGAAAGCGGCATGCAAATACATGAGAAGTAGACATAACGTATACTGTAACATATTTTACCTTTACCTTAAGAGCCCTCACAGTTGGGAACCGATGGCATCCTAAAGTAACAGAAGTGTCTCCTGAGTTTGTTGCGTCCTGTGTATTAATGTCCTGCTCTTAGGTTTAAAGTTCAATTTGGGAGTCACGGACTGTGTCTCTTTAACGCAATATGAGCAGACGGTCCATGCTATGACTTATGTAATATCAGCTCCTGGTGGGTGGTGGGGGGGGTTGTTTCAACGCGTGAGTGGGTAATGTGTTTGGTATAAAGTGATGAAACATAGGCGAGGATTCATGCCCAGGTCGGCTTACCTTCCCAGACGTCAGGCTTGACTTTTTGTTGGTCTGAAGCAGCTGTGAGGCTTCACTTTCCCCCAGAATCCCAGGAGCTGCTCCAGCTGTATCATTTCACACCAGCGTACAGACTGGAGGTGAAGCGAGGGGGGGGAGTAGATGTCCCTGAAACGGCTGGGCAATAAGGCTTCGAGAGGTTAGTGAGGAAATGGAGAGTAAAGCCGAGGAGGCGCAGGTGAAGAACGGCGTGGCGGTTAAAGAAGAGCCCAGCGATGACACTCAGTCCTGCTCCAGCTCTCACAGCGGGTGGGGGGGATGCTCCAAGAAGCTGCAGACCTGCATCCCGCTCAGTTACAGAGAGGAGACCGTGCAGCTGCTCAAACTAGCCGGCCCAGTGGTAAGTTATCCTCTAATTAGGACGGAATGTATGAAAGTTGTTCTTGTCTTGTGCTTTAAACTGGTTACCTTGGTAACATTTGATGAATCCGCTGTTCATAATGCATTATAAGGGCATTTATGAAGCACTCATGACGCTTTACAATGTTTGTCATAAGCCATTGTTAATGTACAAAGATGTTCATGACGGCACATGTTTAGCATGTTCTCCTCTCCTCTCCCCGTGTCTGCGTCGGGTTCTCCGGTTTCCTCCCGCAGTCCAAAAACATGGATTCAAGATCAATTGAATGTTCTGAATTGCCCCGTATAGCATGTCTGTGTGAGTGTGTGATTGGCAATCTTGGTGGAGGTTCCACGGTCTCCCTGTGTCTGCGTGGGGTTTCTCTGGGTTCGCCGTTGTCTTCTCACGTTTCAAGAACATGGATTCGAGGTTAAATAAATGTTCTTAGTTGCCCCTTATAGAGTGTGTGTGTCTGTGTGAGTGAGTGTGTGTCCCGCAATAGATTGGCATCATGTCCTGGGTGTATCTGCCCAGCACCCGAAACGTTCTCCCCTGGATAAATCCATGTTTTTGGACTGTGGGAGGAAACCGGAGAACCCAGAAAACACTCAGACATGGAGAACATGGAGGCTACACCACCGCTTTAGCACAAGTTCCATCCATCCGTTATCCTCTACTAGGGCCACGGAGGGGTTCCCCATGCCCATCCAGGGGAGAACGTCTTGGGCGTTGGGCAGATACACCCAGGACAGGACACCAATCTATCACTGGACACACACTCACTCTCACACACACACACACACACACACACACTCACACACTCTATATGGAGCAATTTGGAGAATTCAATTGACTTGATCCATGTTTTCGGACTGTGGGAGGAAACCGGAGAACCCGACACGGACACGGAGAGAACATGGAAACTCCACCCAGATGGGGATTCGAACCTGAATCCCTAGCGCTGAGAGGAGAACATGCTAACCACTAAACCACCATGCCACTCTCTATCATAAGTTATTATATATTAATATTAGCATTTATTAGAATATATGTGATGATTATAAAAACCCGTGGAATTTGTACTGATCTGTGTGTCACAGTTTATTTCCCAGTTAATGATCTTCTTGATCAGCTTCGTTAGCACAGTGTTCTGTGGACATTTAGGGAAGACCGAGCTGGCCGGGGTAGCGCTGGCCATAGCCGTGAGTAACGTAATCAAAATATAAATCTCTAAATGAGAGTCTCGTTAAGACATTGTGTTTAGTACGTCATTCTTGCTGTTTTATTTGGCAGGTTATTAATGTTACAGGTATTTCAGTTGGTGCCGGGTTAGCATCGGCGTGCGACACCCTCATTTCTCAGGTACATTTTCTTTACTGAATCCTATTGATACATATAAGGAGGGAATTTGGCTTATGGAATCATTTTTCTTGCCTCCAAGTAGACGTTTGGCAGTAATAACCTGAAGCGTGTTGGAGTGATCTTACAAAGGGGAGTCTTAATCCTTCTGCTGTCGTGCTTTCCTTGTTGGGCCATTCTGATTAATACAGAGTCCATTCTGCTGGCGGTGCGACAAAGTGAAAATGTGGCCAGGTACACACCGTACACACTGCGTTATACCCTCATCCTCCATCACACTAGATTTTTTTTCCTAAAAATAAATGTTTTCTGAACATGAATATTGCATCCATCCATTATCTTCTGCTTTATCCTCTAATAGGGTCGCAGGGGGGGTATGGGTTCGGGAATATACGACACATTTAAAGGTCAAACCACTCACTCACACAAACACACACAAGTCTATTTGTCTATTTCTTAATTAACAGACTGTTGATTCTTCAAGGGCCAAACCATCCATCCAGCCGTTATCTTGCGCTTTATCCTCTATTGGGGTCGTGGGGGGGTTCCCCACGCCCATCCAGGGGAGAATGTTTTGGGCGCTGGGCAGTTACACCCAGGACAGGACACCAACCTGGACACTGGACACACACTCACTCACACAAACACACACTGTGTGGGGCAATTTGGAGAATTCAATTGACCTTGATCCATGTTTTTGGACTGTGGAAACATGGACTTTTTGGACTTTTTGGAAACCCACACGGACACGGGGAGAACATGGAAACTCCACCCAGATTGGGATTCGAACCGGGAATCCCTAGTGCTGAGAGGAGAACATGCATAAGTAACACGTTTTTACTGTCAGTACCAATGACATGTTTTATTTTCCATTTAGATTTAAGCGTAGTATTGATACTTCCGGTATTTCATATTTTGGAATCTAATATCATGGAAGTTTGTGGGATCATTTTTAGTGGGGAAATAAATTTTCCGTACTCTGTAATTTTCTTCCGTAATTTTCGACCTCTGCTCTAGATTAAAGACAGCTGACTCTGTGTCATGATGTTAATGTCTGAGTTAACGTTCTAAACTTGACCTTGTTCTCTTTCTAGTCTCGCACAGCTGTATGTAAAGATATTCATGCCTTCTCTTCCTGTGAGTATTTACGTCTGTTTACATTTAACAGATCAGCAAAGGATACATACATAGATATATACTGTACATAATGCACATAGATACATACATAACCATATGTACATCCATAAAGTGTTATAAGAACATGCCATAAGACTTTACAACACAAAATGTTCAACTTATTATAAAGATCAGTGGCATAAAGCCTTATAACATTTGCGTTTAACAAACGCTTTTCCTGAACATTACTTTATACGTGCTCATAACTGTTTATAAAAGCTTATAAGCTACATGCATAAAGTAAAGGTTATCATTCATTACGATGGTAACACTTTACCTAAATTCCCTATTCATGATGCATTATTAACACATTTATAAAGCTTTTTGGCTTGGTTACTTGGTCCATGGATGTACATAACCACACTCATAAAGTGTTATAAGAACATGCCATAAGGCTTTCTAACACAAAGTGACATAGATGTACATAACCACACCCATAAAGTGTTAGAAGAACATGCCATTAAGCATTATAACACAAAGTGACATATATGTACATAACCACACTCATAAAATGGTATAAGAACATGCCATAAGGCTTTATAACACAAAGTGACATAATGCATTATAAATTCTATATTTAAACTGCTCATAAACTTTTATAGAGACCATTGACAAGCCTTATAACGCTTTTGCTTTTCCTAAAAATGACTTTATAAGTGCTCATAACAGTTTATAAAAGCTTATAAGCTCTCTTTACAGGCCAAGAGTAAGGTGGTGTCATTAATTACCTCTTTGAAGGAGACTGCATGCATAGTAGTGCATAGTGACTTATAAAAGCTTATAAACACTCCTTACAGACTTTAAGTAAAGTGTAATCATCTTGTTTTAAGTAAGAACCTTTAAACATTTAAAGAATCAAACATTCACATTATAATGCATTATGTAACTTCGTGTTATAAAGCCTTATGTCAAATTGTTATAACAATTCATGACTGTTATGATGAACATCTATGTACATTAATAAGAGCTTATATATATATATATATATATATATATATATATATATATATATATTATATATATTATATATATATATATATATATTATATATATGCACTTATGATGCATTATAAGTACCATATTCATAGAAAGTGTTACCAAAATGTCTCGTTGTTATTGTCAGTCATTAATATAGTTTTCCTTTCACTTCATTATTATTAATTATGTATTCTCATTTCCAGGCCGCTTTTTTGTACCAGTTGCAGGGACGCTACTTGCAGAATCAGGTTGAGTTAATATCCCAATACACAATGCATGTTTATAATGCAGACATTATAGAAATGTATTTTTATATAACAATTAACAAACATTGTGTTCTGGTCATTCAGGGTATTATTTGGCCTCAGGTGATAACAGGAGCTGCTGGCAACATCCTGAACGCTTTAATCAATTATGTCTTCCTTCATATGCTTAATCTTGGTGTCGCGTAAGTCGCTTTTATTTTAATTAAGTCTATTTCATACAAATGTTTGTGAATTGGATGAATGCTCCAAATTGCCCCATATAGAGTGTGTCTGTGTGAGTGAGTGTGTACCCAGTGACAAATTGGCGCCCTGACCTGGGTGTATCTGCCCAGCACCCGAAACGTTCTCCCCTGGATGGACATGGGGAATCCCCCCCCCCACGACCCTAATAGAGGATAAAGCGGAAGATAATGGAAGGATGGATGGATGTTTTTGTGAAATGGATGCATGTTTCCATGAAGTCATTTTACAAATTTGCTTTAAAACAAACACAAACTGTTTTGTTGAGATGTAAGAGGAGAGGGCGGCACAGTGACTTAGTTGCTAGCATGGTTAGTGGTAGCTCTCAGTGCTGGGGATCCAGGTTCGAATCCCAATCTGGGTGGAGTTCCCATGTTCTCTCCGTGTCTGGGTGGGTTTCCTCCAGTTTCCTCCCACAGTCCAAAAACAAGATAAATTGTACGCTCTAAATTGCCCCATATAGAGTGTGTTTGTGTGTGTTTCTATGGAAGTGTATGTACCCAGCGATAGATTGGTGTCCTGTCATGGGTGTATCTGCCCAGTACCCAAAACGTTCTCCCCTGGATGGGCATGGGGAACCCCCCAAGACCCTAGAAGATGATAAAGCGGAAGATAGTGGGTGGATGAATGTAAGAGGAGACAAAAATACCTCAATCAACCCGTTCAGACACATGGAGGGCATTCAGACTCCACAAAGAAAGCAAATAATGCTGCTTAATGCTACCCCTGCACTGTTCAAGCTCAAGTAATTTATTTATAGAGTGCTTTTTACTATAGTACATTGTAATAAGCAGCTTTACAGAGTTATAAGCCTTTAAACCCCCAAAGAGCAAGCTGAAGAGACAGTGGCAAGACAAAACTCCCTGTTATGTTGATATTTTAAGGAAGAAACCTTGTGAGGACCGAGGCTCAGTGGGGGACTCCTCCTCCTTGAGCGACTGTGTCACTTATATAAGAAGTAAATGTGCTGAATGCACAAAACAAAACCTTTAATCTCATACAAAGATCATTTCTCCTGTTTAATAATAAAATCGCTCAAGTGCTGTTAATGGAAATCTAAAAAGCCATGACATTGTATTTGGTTTGTATATGTGTTATGGTCTATGTCCTCAGTGGGTCTGCCGCAGCGAACTCCATTTCTCAGTGCTCCTTAGCCATCTTTCTGTTTGTCTACATCCGCTGGAAAGGTCTTCACAAGGCGACCTGGGACGGTAAGCCCCGAATGATACGCTCCTTACGTAATAGTTCGCAATATGTAGTTATTTATTCACTGAGTAGTGAAGCAAAAATCCCCGTCATCAAGAAAACAGTCGAGTCGTCACAATGATGCGTCTGGATTATTTAAAAGGTGAAACGAAAGAACTCGAAAGAACGTCCTAAAGGTCAGCGCTAATGTCGGAAGACTTAAACATCTATTAGCAGATGTGTATAAAAAAAAACAGCTACTGTACAGCTGCGCTACGAAGAGAAATAGCAAACTTTGATGGCCTAATAATAATAATAATAATAATAATAAAAATAATAGGGCTGCACGGTGGCTTAGTGGTTGCCATCTTCTCCTCTCAGTGCTAGGGATTCCCGGTTTGAATCCCAATCTGGGTGGAGTTTCAATGTTCTCCCCGTGAGAACATGGAATCAAGGTCCATTGAATTCTCCAAATTGCCCCATATAGAGTGTGTCTGTGTGAGTGAGTGTGTGCCCAGTGATAGATTGGTGTCCTGTCCTGGGTGTATCTGCCCAGCGCCCAAAATGTTCTCCTCTGGATGGGCATGGGGAACCCCCCCCCCCCCCCCCGACCCTAATCAAGGATAAAGCGGAAGATAATGGATGGATGATAATAATAATAATAATAATAATATATATAATAATATTATTATTATACATTTTATGGTAACACTACCAAAATCCAATGTTCATAATGGGGCGGCACGGTGGCTTAGTTGTTAGCATGTTCTCCTCTCAGCACTAGGGATTCCCGGTTCGAATTCCCATCTGGGTGGAGTTTCCATGTTCTCCCCGTGTCCTCGTGGGTTTCCTCCGGGTTCTCCAGTTTCCTCCCACAGTCCAAAAACATGGATCAAGGTCAATTGAGTTCTCCAAATTGCCCCATATAGAGTGTGCTGTGTGGGCGAGTGTGTTCAGTGATAGTTTGGTGTCCTATCCTGGTTGTATCTGCCCATTATAAATACTGCATTTAAACAAAGTGTTACCATTTTTATTTGTGATGCATATTTTTACATATATTTGTAAGAAATCCTTAAAATAAAAGGGAAAAGTGAACAATCTGGTGGTCAGTGGGTGAAAAATTTGTTGTAACTGACCCACTTTCATTCAGTTTGTATCGTATTCGTTTTCTTATTTTCATCCGATGATCAGACATCTTACCTTCTGAAGGCATATGGCTCATGATAAAAATAATTCAATATTGGCTTATCCATAAATAACTTTGATATTTCCGGTGCCGCTTCACTCGCCTCAACCATTCACATTTGAACTGCCAGGTTGGTCCTACGATTGCTTACAGGAGTGGGGTGCCTTCCTCCGCTGGCCTTACCCAGCATGCTGATGCTGTGTGTGGAGTGGTGGACTTATGAGATTGGAGGATTCCTGGCAGGTCTGGTTTCTCCTCACTTTCACGTCTATCTTATTATCTCTCCATTATCGCGTTCGGTCATTTGATTCTGTCTGTTCTCCGTTACAGGACTCATCAGTGAGGCAGAGCTGGGTGCTCAGTCAGTCATCTATGAAGTTGCCACAATTGCCTACATGGTAAGTCGCAGTCCCAAACTACCAAGACTACCAAACTAAACTAAACAATGAAAGCTATTATTCATTCATTCATTATCTCCCACTTTATCCTCTATTAGGGTCGCGGTGGGGTTCCCCATGCCCATCCAGGGGAGAACGTCTCGGGCGCTGGGCAGATAGACCCAGGACAGGGCGCCAATCCATAGCTGGGCACACACTCACTCACTCACATACGCTCTATATGGGGCAATTTGGAGAATTCAATTGACTTGATCCATGTTTTTGGACTGTGGTAGGAAACCGGAGAACCCGGAGGAAACCCACGCAGACACAGGGAGAACATGGAAACTCCACCCAGATGGGGATTCGAACTGGGAATCCCTAGTGCTGAGAGGAGAACATGCTAACCACTAAGCCATCGTGCAGAAAGCTATTATTTAATTTCTAAATGTTAATCTGGGCGGCATGGTGGCTTAGTGGGTAGCATGTTCTCCTCTCAGCGCTGGGGATTCAGGTTTGAATCTCAATCTGGGTGGAGTGTCCATATTCTCCCAGTTTCCATGTTCTTCTCTGGTTTCCTCTCACAGTCCAAAAACATGGATCAAGGTCAATTAAATTCTCCAAATTGCCCCATATAGAGTGTGTCTGTGTGAGTTTGTGTGTGTCCAGAGATAGATTGGTGTCCTGGGTGTATCTGCCCAGCGCCCGAAACTTTCTCCCCTGGATGGGCATGGGGAACCCCACCCCCACCCCCCGCGACCCTTGTACAGGATACAGTGGAAGATAATGGTTGGATGGTTATTGATATTTGTGTAGATACAGAATACTAGTTTAGCAAAACTTCTATAATAAACAAAACTCATTATTCATATCTGATATTGCAAAGTGTAGTTTCCATTTTCTTTCATAGTTCTCTTTCATCTTCATGTTGTACACAACTTCACGAGTGTCGATTTTCTGCCTCGCATTCACACCAGCGCTGGTCCAAAGGGTCAAACACTCTTACAAACATCTTATATAATATCATGAAATTGATATATTACACTGTGCATCGCTAACTTCAAGGAACTTGAGAAAAAGGTGGAACATTTCTGTTTGTCTTGCCCTACCTAGAACTTAATCTCCATGTTTGGTTAAGGTGACTTATAACAAGTGAAACTATAAAATTACGTAAAACAAATTTCTTGGTTTCCATGTTGTTCCTCATGTTCCTTAGTTTTAAATTCCAGATTCTTCAACTAAGAGATGAAACGGCACTGAAACAGGATGTTTATTACATCAAAATATTAAAGATTATATATAAAAAACATCAGCTTTTGTTGTTAGTAAATTATTAGCGAACATTAATAAGAAATATTTCGTGCGGTAATGTATTTTATTTCTCATTTAGTCATGAAGAGACTAAAGAGCCTGTTCTGCTATTATATTGTACTAATTTAGACCAGGGATTTTTTTTGTAAGCAAATACTACCAAAAGTAGTAACTTAGAGTAAAATAGAAAAAATGGAGTGCATCTTTAAGTTTGAACCTATTAATTAGTACAGAAGGGGTTAAAAAAAAAAAATATATATATATATATATATATATATATATATATATATATATATATATATATATATATATATATATTATTATTTTTTTTTTATTTTTTTTTTTTTTTTTTATTTTTAAATCAGTAAATGAAGAACTGTTCTGATAGTTTCCTTTAGGGTTTGGAGTAGCAGCCAGTGTGAGAGTTGGAAACGCACTTGGTGCGGGGAACACAAATCAAGCTAAAATCTCTGGCAAAGTCTCTCTTCTGTGTGGAAGTAAGAGGTCCTATATAATCAGTTGTTTTATATATATATATATATATATATATAGATTGGTATATAATATATATATATATATATATATATATGTGTGTGTGTGTGTGTATATATATATATATATATATATATATATATATATATATATATATATATATATATATATATATATATATATATATATATATATATATATAATACTACAATATGTAAATGTTGGTTAAACAAATATAAATAGCTTAAAATATGACAGTATACAGGAATTTATAAATGAATTTGTAATTATATTAATGTATTTAATGTTTTTTTAATGTTTTTTTATTATTATTATTGTTCTAGTTTTGGTCTCGTGTGTTGTTGGGGCAGTACTAACAGGGTGCAGTGAGTTTATTGGATACATATTTACCACCGAAGAGTAAGTATTATAAATCACTATCCTGTAGCTTTGAAGTAAATAAACATATTGAATCACTTTTAAAATATCTGCTGCACATGCAAACCTTTTTATAAAAACGACAAATCACGAGCATTATGTCTGTCTGTCTGCCTGTCTGTCTGCCTGTCTGTCTGTCTGACAGAAATGTATTCATTAATAAAGTCAATCAGAATACCTGCATTTCTGTAAAGAAATTACATTGTTTACATATGGATAGTCGCCTTTTGGAGTTATCCCTAATCTAACCACTAGGGGGAGAAAGAGAATCAAAAATAACGAGATAATAGTATATAAGTTGTGAGGATATTTGATGCAGATGAGGGATGAAGGCAAGTGCAAATTATATTTCATTCAGGCCTGACATTATAACATTGTTAATCAAACCCCTTCGTTAAAATCTGCTGCGTTCTTATGAATATAACACTGAAATTGTTTACTTATTAAATATTTACAGGGATATTGTGCAGAGAGTTTCACAAGTCATGATTATGTACGGAATCATCCATCTGCTTGACGCAACTGCGGTAAGCAGCAACTATCCACCCATCCATTATCTTCCACTATATCCTCTGCTAGGGTCACGGAGGGGTTCCCCATGCCCATCCAGGGGAGAATGTCTCGGACGCTGGGCAGACACACCCAAGACAGGGTGCCAATCTATCGCTGGGCACACACTCACACACAGACACACTCTATATGGGGCAATTTGGAGAATTCAATTGATCTTCCATGCTTTTGCACTGTGGGAGGAAACCGGAGAACCCGGAGGAAACCCACACGGACGCGGGGAGAACATGGAAACTCCACCCAGATTGGGATTCGAACCGGGAATCCCTATTGCTTAGAGAAGAACATGCTAACCACTAAGCCACCATGGCACCCTTATAAATAGATCAATTATATATATAATATAATCTATCCCTGTACACAAACACACTCTATATGGGGCAATTTGGAGAATTCAATTGATCTTGATCCATGTTTTTGGACTGTGGGATGAAACCGGAGAGCCCGGAGGAAACCCACATGGACACGTAGAGAACATGGAAACTCAGATTGGGATTCGAACTGGGAATCCCTAGCACTGAGAGGAGAACCTGCTAACCTTTACACAGACGCAGAGAATTTAGGAAACACATGTACAGCTGAGACAAGTTCATTTCGTCAGTTCACCTCCTAACATGAGAAGAACATAGAATACCCAGTCTTCCCCTTCCAGGAATAAAGTCTGGACCTCCTTGCTATGAAGCAAAAGTGCAAACCATGGCGCCCCCTATTGCTGCCAGCTTGAACACAAAATTCAGAAAATCAATCTCACTGACAGTTGATACATGCTTAAATAAGAATAAAATTTTTTTAATGTTCATCATGTAATGCGGGCGGCACGGTGGCTTAGTGGTTAGCACGTTCTCCTCTCAGCACTAGGGATTCCCGGTTTGAATCCCCATCTGGGTGGAGTTTCCATGTTCTCCCCGTGTCTGCGTGGGTTTCCTCCGGGTTCTCCGGTTTCCTCCCACAGTCCAAAAACATGGATCAAGTCAATTGAGTTCTCCAAATTGCCCCATGTAGAGTGTGTTTGTGTGAGTGAGTGTGTGCCAAGCGATAGATTGGCACCCTGTCCTGGGTGTTTCTGCCCAGCGCCCGAAACGTTCTCCCCTGGATGGGCATGGGAAACACCCCCACGAACCTAACATAGGATAAAGCGGAAGATAATGAATGAATGAATGTAATGCGGTTGTATTTGAATTGCATGTACAATTAGGTTTTCTTTGTCCGCAGTGTATAACCGGTGGTATCGTCAGAGGAGCAGGGAAGCAACTGCTGGGTGCGTTGTGTAACATCGTGGGTTTCTACCTTGTGGGATTCCCTATTGGAGTTTCACTCATGTTTGCACTGAACATGGGGATAATTGGTGAGCAAATGGCAGCGTTGTTGTTTTTTAAGATTTATATGACTGTTTTTTTTTCACTTTTATTATACTAACGACCACCTCTTCATGTTTTGGTTGGTTGTCTAGGGTTGTGGGTTGGGCTCTGGGTGTGTGTGACACTGCAGACAGTTTTCTTTATCATTCTCATCTGCAAACTTGACTGGAAAAAAGCAACCCATCAGGTAAGTGTACACCCTCAACATGAATACACCCTTCAGACTCTAAAAGTGAATGGAAAACCTCACGAGTCCAGGTGGCTGCGCTGTTGAAATAGCAATCCACCAAAGGCAGACTGCACCTGGCTCTTAAAGGGAATGACAAGTGGCACACTGGTTTATTGCGCGTTAAACCCAAAACACAACCATTTTGTGCTTTTTGCATTGTGTAAGGCTTACTTTTCCCATTGTTACAATAGCAAGGACACACTCGCGTGCCTTAAATCAAGCTTAAAATGAGGCCCCTCCCCCTGCAACCCTAGGGAAGATAATGAATGAATAAAAAAAAATGAAAATAGGGTAATCTTTTCTGGAAATTAAATTAATTATATATTCTCATAGACATATTGTACAGTCATCCATCCATTATCTTCCGCTTTATCCTCTACTAGAGTCGCGGGGTGGGGTGGGGGTTTCCCCATGCCCATCCAGGGGAGAACATTTCGGGTGCAGGGTAGCTACACCCAGGACAGACCACAAATCTATCACTGAGCACACACTCACTCACTCACACAGACACACTCTAAATGGGGCAATTTGGAGCATTTAATTGACCCTGATCCATGTTTTTGGACTGTGGGAGGAAATTGGAGAACCCGGAGGAAACCCACACGGACACGGGGAGAACATGGAAACTCCACGGAGATTCTGATTCGAACCGGGAGTTCCTAACGCTGAGAGGAGAACATGCTAACCACCGTGCCGCCATTTTATATATATATATATATATATATATAGACAGATACATGTCCACATAGTTTACTTTATATTTACTTTACATTTAATTTTCTGTTTTTATGTGTGGGTGTTATAGGCTTGGTTTCCCCATGCCCATCCAGGGGAGAACGTTTCGGGCGCTGGGCAGATAGACCCAGGACAGGACGCCAATCTATCCTTGTATACACACTCACACACACACACACACACACACTCTATATGGGGCAATATGAAGAATGCAGTTGACCTTGATCCATGTTTTTGGACTGTGGGAGGAAACCGGAGAACCCGGAGGAAACCCACGCAGACACGGCGAGAACACGGGGAGAAACTCCACCCAGATTGGGATTCGAACCGGAAATCCCTAGTGCTGAGAGGAGAACATGCCACTGTGCCACCCCACAAAATAGTTTTATATAATTATTTTTTCAATTCTGTGATATTGCTGCTTTTCAGGCTCTAAAGAGAGCAGGTGTTCTAACAACAAAACCCCTCAAAGCTAAAGAGGAATCGTTTGCTTTGGAAAATAAATACGTCAAAGCAGGTAAGAGACCTTTACAACCAAAATAAATTAAGAAATAAATAAAACAACAATTAAAAAAGAAGGTAAACACACAGATTTGTCTCTGATCCTGCTTCTCGTCTCTTTGCAGATTTGTCTCCGGAACACCAGTCCAGTGAGCGAGACACGAGCGGCGCAAAATGTGATAAGGAGGCCCAGATCAGAGACGAAGAGAAGGCTGAGGGGGAGGCGGCGGTGACTGTGGGCAAGGTGTTGAGCGTCAGGCAGCTGGTTGTTCGTCGAGGTTTGACAGTTCTTCTAATGGTTCTCATTCTGGTCGCTGGGGTCGTGCTGAATGAGTTTTTCACGAGCCTTCTCAAATAAATAGTGCAGAAGGTTTTTCGCTGCCAAAACGCTACCCTTCGCAGCAAATGTTTTTCTAACCAAGGAGGCTGGAAATTCTACCTTGGTTTCAGGACGAGGGGTCAGATCTCTGAGAAGATAAATAAATCTCCAATCTGAAGCCACGGCTGAGACAACAGCACTGTCCTTTAGTGCCTTTCAGTGCTTTACCTTGATTGTCTCTGTTTGGTTTGAAGACTAATACATCAATGTTAATCCAAAGAACATGATAGTTATCTTTACGTCAGGATAATATGAAGCAATGTAAGCTCTGTGTGTGTGTGTGTGTGTGTGTGTGTGTGTGTGTGTGTGTGTGTGTGTGTGTGTGTGTGTGTGTGTGTGTGTGTGTGTGTGTGTGTATAATATATACATATATGTGTGAATATATTATACACTGTCTATATATATATATATATATATATATATATATATATATATATATATATATATATATATACGTGTATGTGTGTATATATATATATAGTATATATATACACACAGTATATATACACACAGTATATATATATATGTATATATGTATATGTGTGTGCGTGTATATATGTGTGTGTGTGTATATATATACATATATATATATATATATATATATATATATATATATATATATATATATATATATATATATATATGTAGTGTGTGTGTATATATATATATATGTGTGTGTGGTGTATATATATATATATATATATATATATATATATATATATATATATATATATATATATATATATATATATATATTAAAACCAGTTTGTTAATTTATTGTAGAAATGTCCCACAGTCTATGCTTTCCTACACTCCTCAAAGGGCAAACTTGCACAGTTATCGATTTTTCTGTCTGTTTTCTGTATTTAGTATTTAAATGTACTGTGTAAATGTTTTTCTGTCGTTGTAAAGACATCTAGCAATATGTTCATATTAAACACATTTGGCCAAAATCCAAAATGGTACCTTTCTTAGTGTTCGAAGCTACTGTGCCACCACCATATATATATATATATATGGCTGCCGTGAGCAGGATGTGGTATGTGTTCGGTGTCCAGTGTGTAAAAGGGTCCGTGTGTATATTTGTGTATATGGTGTAGTAGCTACTGGTTAGGATGATGGGCGTACAATCTAAAGGTTAAGGGTTCAAATCCCAGGGCCATTCAAGTTACTAATGTATATCCTCAAGCAAGACTCTAAACCCTAATTGCTCCAGAGGGGCTGTGTAACCAATTACGTGTTCTGACCCCAACCAAATACTTGTAAGTAGTGTTTGGATCGGGATACTTGAAAGTTGCTTTGGATAACATCCATCCATTATCTTCCGCTTTATCCTCTATTACGGTCGTGGGGGGGTTCCCCATGCACATCCAGGGGAGAACGTTTCGGGCGCTGGGCAGATACACCCAGGACAGGACACCAATCTATCACTGAACACACACTCCCTCACACAGACACACTCTATATGGGGCAATTTGGAGAATTCAGTAGACTTTATCCATGTTTTTGGACTGTGGGAGGAAACCGGAGTACCTGGAGGAAACCCACGTGGACACGGGGAGAACATGGAAACTCCACCCAGATTGGGATTCGAACTGGGAATCCCTAGGGCTTTGGATAACAGCATCTGCTAAATGATGAAAATCGAAATCTAAGAGATAGATCATCATCTTTTTCTGCATTCATAAGAATAAAGGAGATGATTTTTGCAGCATCAGCATTTAAAAACGGCTTAATCTAAACACTGTTTAGGTCAAATATCCGAATAAAATGTAATAAACGTTAGAAAACATCCGTAGTTTTATGTAAGATACTAATCTTTATTAAAACAACATAGATCCCCTCCAGCTTATTCACATGCATTGGACATAATTTACACAACTACACAACTACACAACTTCAATGCTGACGGTCTCTACACACGAGATGGAATATATAACGTTCATGTCACTATATATATATATAATGCTAAAAGTCTCAATGGTAGTGTCTGTATTAGGTTCTATTGGACTTGAGACCCTTGCATAGGCTCCTTGTCTTATAGGAACGTGGAGTGGAGAAGCTTCGGGTTGAACGGCACTTGCGCTTGGCGAGGTAAGAAGAACGTAGTATAACACTGCTCAGATAGCTAGCGAGCCAGCTAGCAAGTGGCTGACCCACTAGCACAGCACGTTCCTTCCGACGGCTTTGGTAGCTTCTTGGTTTGAGGGAATGACTCGAGTCCTGATTTCTCAGTTAGCTGGCTGTAGAGTTGGGGAAAGCGGTGGTGTAGTTGCCCCAGGCAGCCGTGACGTTGGTTCTATCGTGGAATAATGGTTCTGGGGTTGGGCAGGTCAGGTGGATGACGACGCCGGCGCTCAGCAGCAGGACCCCCGTCAGGAGAGCCAGGCCTCGTCTCAGCAGTAACTGTGGGAAGGAGAGCAGGACTGCGGCTGGACTTTCCCCGGCCTCCTCGCTGTCCTCCTTGTTTCTTGGGTTGGCGCTTCTCCGCTGATCGTTGGTGCTCACCGGAGCGTAGACCGTCCCTTTAGAACAACTGTTAATCGGTTGGGCCTAGAAATACATAAGAGATGGAATATAACACAATTCATCCATTATCTTCCACTTTATCCTCTGTTAGGGTCGCGGGAGGGTTCCCCATGTCCATCGGGAGAACGTTTTGGGCGCTGGGCAGACACACCCAGAACAGGGCACCAATCTATCACTGCTTACACTCACTCACACATGCTCTATGGGGCAATTTGGAGAACTGAATTGACCTTGAATCCATGTTTTTGGACTGTGGGAGGAAACCGGAGAACCCAGAGGAAACCCACGCAGACACGGGGAGAACATGGAAACTCCACCCAGATTAGGATTCGAACCGGGAATCCCTAGTGCTGAGTGGAGAACATGCTAACCATTAAGCCACCGAGCCGCCCATAACACAATACATCCATCCATCTATTCTCCTCCGCTTTATCCTCTATTGGGGTCGTGAGTGGGGTTCCCCATGCCCATCCAGGGAAGAACGTTTTGGGCGCTGGGCAGATACACCCAGGACAGGACACCAATCTATCACTGGACACACACTCTATGTGGGGCAATGGGGAGAATTCAATTCACCTTGAATCCATGTTTTTGGACTGTGGGAGGAAACCAGAGAACTCGGAGGAAACCCACACTGAAACTCCACCCAGATTGGGATTCAAATCAGGAATCCCCAATGCTGAGAGGAGAACATGCTAACCACTAAGCCACCGAGCCGCCCATAACACAATACATCCATCCATCCATTCTCCTCTGCTTTATCCTCTATTAGGGTTGTGAGTGGGGTTCCCCATGCCCATCCAGGGAAGAACGTTTCGGGCGCAGGGCAGATACACCCAGGACAGGACACCAATCTATCACTGGACACACACTCACTCACACAGACACACTCTATATGGGGCAATGGGGAGAATTCAGTTCACATTGGATCCATGTTTTTGGACTGTGGGAGGAAACCGGAGAACTCGGAGGAAACCCACACTGAAACTCCACCCAGATTGGGATTCAAATCAGGAATCCCCAATGCTGAGAGGAGAACATGCTAACCACTAAGCCACCATGCAGCCCATTTTTGCAGCTTATTATACAAACTATTTAAGTCATTCTGAAAATACAGTTGACGTTTCGACGTGTTGGACTCACCATCGATCCCGCATCAGATATTATCTCAGCAGCAGCCTGACCCTCAGGAAGCATCGCATCATTGACTGCCACACCAAGAGGCATCTTCTTTCCCACACAGGTCGCTGCGTTATATTCTTTCCAGTGCGTTTCTGGGCCTGGATTAAAAAACAAAGGGGCAAATGAAATTCAAGGCTTAAAATCCATGAGGTGGAGAGACAGCCATGAGTCAGGCATGAGTAACTAGAGGAGAAAAACGACAAACTGAGTTATAATGAGATGAAAATAGCAATTAGAAGCCTACTTGGCCACTTCCCATATCCAAATTCATTCATTCATTCGTTATCTATTGCTTAATCCTTTACTAGGGTCGCTGGGGGGGGGGGGGGGGTCCTCATGCCCATCTAGGGGAGAATGTTGCTCCAATCTATGCTAGGCTCACTCACTCACATAGACACACACTATTTACTAGGGGTGTATTCAACAAAGGATTTTCATAGTCGAATCTGATTCGTCAGATTTTCCCTATAGTCGACTGATAGTCGAATCAGTTAAAATTTCACCACAAGATGGCGCTATAAGCGTGGTTTTTAAAAAAGATTTTTTTTTTAAATATATTTTAATGGTTTTCTAGAGCACCGTAAATGGGATCCCCGTTCTGGACTTTTTTCCACTTCAAAGGAAAAACCTAAAAAAACCTAAAAACCTAAAAATTAGGATGATTTTATTTGACAAAAGGCTATATATATAACGAAAACAAAGACATTTCATGTAAAAACTAATGCTTAGCAGCAGCCATGGGCACCCCATGTGGTCAAAATGGTACATTCGACTATGAGGTTCATAGTCGACTACGGTTCTCCGAATCGAATCGTCGAATCAGCAAATATTGCAGCTCACCCCTACTATTTACCCTGAATCCATGTTTTTTTGGACTGTGGGAGGAAGCTGGAGAACCCGGAGGAAACCCACACGGACACGGGGAGAAAATGGAAACTCCACCCAAAGTGGGATTCAAATGTGCATTCCCAGAACTGAGAGGAGAACATGCTAACCACTAAACCCCCGTGCCCCCGTGACATACACTATATGGGGCAATTTAGAGAATTCAATTGACCTTGATCCATGTTTTTGGACTGTGGGAGGAACCCGGAGAACCGGAGGAAACCCACACGGACACGGGGAGAACATGGAAACTCCACCCAGATTGGAATTCGAATGTGAATTCCCAGAGCTGAGAGGAGAACATGCTAACCACTAAACCCCCGTGCCCCTGTGACATACACTATATGGGGCAATTTAGAGAATTCAATTCACCTTGATCCATATTTTTGGAGGAAACTCCACCCAGATCGGGATTCGAACCTTTGTTCTGAGAGGAGAACATGCTAACCACTACCCTATCTTATGATATCAACTTTATTTTAGCATAGTTGGCTCCCAGCATCCAGACGTTTATAAAACCACTGTAAGGAACAGGTCTGTAGTTTCTGATCTTAAATGGAGAACCTTCATACCTGTTGGGTCACATGTTGCCAGTTGAGTTTTAGGATGAGTGTTATAAAAAAGCAAGCTTGAATGATGACGCACACCAACAGACCAAGAGTCAGACCTGAGGGTAAAGGAAAACAAGAGTTCAGCATACTGAAGATGGATGAAGGTTTAGAGGCATGTGTATCCATCCACCTACTTCATTCATTCATTCATTATCTTCCATTGAATCCTCTACTAGGGTCACGGGGGGTTCCTCATGCCCATTCTGGACAGGGCGCCTACTACTTAAAGATTATAATTTCACTGACTATTCACTATATGTGATTAAAAACAAAAAAAAATATATATATATTCATTCATTCATTCATTCATTATCTCCCGCTTTATCCTCTATTAGGGTCGCGGTGGGGTTCCCCATGCCCATCCAGGGGAGAACGTCTCGGGCGCTGGGCAGATACACCCAGGACAGGGCGCCAATCCATCGCTGGGCACACACTCACTCACACAGACACACTCTATATGGGGCAATTTTGAGAATTCAATTGACTTGATCCATGTTTTTGGACTGTGGGAGGAAACCGGAGAACCCGGAGGAAACCCACGCGGACACGGGGAGAACATTCATTCATTCATTATCTTCCGCTTTATCCTCTATTAGGGTCGCGGTGGGGTTCCCCATGCCCATCCAGGGGAGAACGTCTCGGGCGCTGGGCAGATAGACCCAGGACAGGGCGCCAATCCATCGCTGGGTACACACTCACTCACACAGACACACTCTATATGGGACAATTTAGAGAACTCAATTAACTTGATCCATGTTTTTGGACCGTGGGAGGAAACCGGAGAGCCCGGAGGAAACCCACGCAGACACGGGGAGAACATGGAAACTCCAAAATATATATATATATTTTTTTTTTTTGATAATATATCCTGGGCATCAGAGTCAAATTTACTAATTAGAAGCTGCAGTGAAAAGCACTATAAATATATTACTTACATCCATCCATCCACTTTCCCTTTATCCTTTATTAGTGTCGGGGGGGGTTCCACATGCCTATCCAGGGGAGAATGTTTCGGGCGCTGGGCAGATACACCCAGGACAGGACGCCAATCTATCACTGGCCACACACTCACTCACACAAACAGGCACACACACTCTATATGGGGCAATTTAGAGAATTCAATTGACCTTGATCCATGTTTTTGGACTGTGGGAGAAAACCGGAGAACCCGGAGGACACCCACACGGACACGGGGAGAACATGGAAACTCCACCCAGATGGGGATTTCAACCGGGAATCCCTAGTGCTGAGAGGTGGACATGCTAACCACATACTAATATACTATACAGAAATGTACTGTAGACACTTTTGAGAACCATGGGCTGATTCCTAATGCAGAAAGGGATAGAAATACTGCTTTACCCAGAATTCTGAGTTCTGCAGCAAACATCAGTGAAATTCCCAAAGGAAGGCCGATACAGTAATAACAGATCAGGTTCGAAATGGCAGCTATCTTCTGTTTCCCTGAGCCAAGAAGGATTCCTGAACTCACACACTACAACATAAAGAAAAATCAAGCATTAGTAAGAAATATCTAGTAAATTGTGTGTGGGGGTCTCTGTGGGGTCCTGATCATCTCAAAACATACTAAAGCAGACTGAAAAAGAAAGTATGTAGAGGAACAGATGCAATGCACTACAGAATGGAACAGTAGAACTACTATATATATATATTCATTATCTTCCGCTTTATCCTCTATTAGGGTCGCGGGGGGGGTTCCCCATGCCCATCCATGCCCCCCACGTTTCGGGCGCTGGGCAGATAGACCCAGGACAGGGCGCCAATTCATCACTGGGCACACACTCCCTCACACAGACATACTCTATATGGGCCAATTTGGAGAATTCAATTGACTTGATCCATGTTTTTGGACTGTGGGAGGAAACCGGAGAACCCGGAGGAAACCCACACAGACGGTGAGAACATGGAAACCTCACCCAGATGGTGATTCGAACTGGGAATCCCTATTACTCAGAGGAGAACATGCTAACCACTAATCCACCGTGCCGCCGATATATATATATATACTGTATATATATATATATATATATATATATATATATATATATATATATATATATATGTAGTGAGAGAGAGAGAGAGAGGGCAGCACGGTGGTTTAGTGGTTAGCATGTTCTCCTCTCTGCGCTAGGGATTCCCGGTTTGAATCCCAATCTGGGTGGAGTTTCCATGTTCTCCCCCTGTCCGCGTGGGTTTCCTCCGGGTTCTCCAGTTTCCTCCCACAGTCCAAAAACATGGATGAAGTCAATTGAGTTCTCCAAATTGCCCCATATAGAGTGTGTTTGTGAGTGAGTGTGTGCCCAGCGATGGATTGGCGCCCTGTCCTTGGTGAATCTGCCCAGCGCCCGAAACGTTCTCCCCTGGATGGACATGGGGAACCCACCCCCCACCCCGACACTCTAGTGTAAAGCGCAAAATTATGTATATGTGTATATATATATATATATATATATATATATATATATATATATATATATATATATATGTATATATATATATATATATATATATATATATATATATATATATATATATGTATATATATATATATATATATATATATATATATGTATATATATATATATATATATATATATATATATATATATATATATATATATACACATAAAGAGAGAGAGAGGGAGATTTGTATTCACCATATATACAGTGCTATTTAAAAACGCATGCTGTTTGTATTAATCCGTAATTACTCACCACAAGTGCGTCAAAAAACTGTAGAAAAACATAGAAAGTCATGTTTTCGGAGACAATCTGAGCGATTTTCCTGCAACGAAGAGAAAATGTTTTAAATGTACAGTTTAATAAGCTAAAGGAATCTTTATGAAACAGTTTATGAACTTTATTCAACAAATTATTAACTTACTCATCAGTTGTAAAGATGTAACCCAACACTGATTTTGAAGAGCCGAGCACAATGCCCTGTAATATCGCCAGGACTCCTGAAAAAAAAGAAAAGCCACATCTTTATTCCCACATTCTTTCCCGTGCTGGACCTGGATTTTAAAAAAGCAGGCAAATCAAATTCAAGGTTAAAAGCAAACGTCCCAAATCTAAATTAAATGCTATATTTATTCTAACCGGGCGGCACGGTGGCTTAGTGGTTAGCATGTTCTCCTCTCAGTGCAAAGGATTCCAGGTTTAAATCCCAATCTGCGCGGAGTTTCCATGTTCTCCCCGTGTCCGCGTGGGTTTCCTCCGGGTTCTCCGGTTTCCTCCCACAGTCCAAAAACATGGATCAAGGTCAATTGAGTTCTCCAAATTTCCCCATATAGAGTGTGTTTGTGTGAGTGAGTATATGTCCAGTGATAGATTGGCGTCCTGTCCTGGGTGTATCTGCCCAGCGCCTGAAACGTTCTCTTCTGGATGGGCATGGGGAACCCCCCCACGACCCTAATAGAGGATAAAGCAGAAGATAATGGATGGATGGCCATATATAGGTGGCACGGTGACTTAGTGATTTGATTAGCATGTTCTCTTCTCAGCGCTAGGGACTCCCGGTTCGAATCCCAATCTGGGTGGAGTTTCTGTGTTCTCCCCGTGTCCACGTGGGTTTCCTCTGGGTTCTCCGGTTTCCTCCCACAGTCCAAAAACATGGATCAATGTCAATTAAATTCTCCAATTTGCCCCATATAGAGTGTGTCTGTGTGAGTGAGTATGTGCCCAGTGATAAATTGGCACCCTGTTCTGGGTGTATCTGCCCAGCGCCTGAGACGTTCTCCCCTGGATGGGCATGGGGAACCCCCCCACGACCCTAATAGAGGATAAAGCAGAAGATAATGGATGGATGGACATATATAGGTGGCACGGTGACTTAGTGATTAGCATGTTCTCCTTTCAGCACTAGGGATTCCCGGTTCGAATCCCAATCTGGGTAGAGTTTCTGTGTTCTCCCCGTGTCCACGTGGGTTTCCTCCGGGTTCTCCGGTTTTCTCCCACAGTCCAAAAACATGGATCAAGGTCAATTAAATTCTACAATTTACCCCATAATGAGTGTGTCTGTGTGAGTGAGTATGTGTCCAGTGATAGATTGGCGTCCTGTCCTGGGTGTATCTGCCCAGCGCCCGAAACGTTCTCCCCTAGATGGGTAACCCCCCCCCCCCCCCCCCACGACCCGAATAGACGATAAAGTTATTATTATTATTATTTATTCTAACCTGAGGTTAGCAGGGTGACTTTGCTGGTGATCAGTGCTCTGGGGGTGTCTCCAGCTCCCAAGGCGTTACCTACACGTACACATGCTGCTGCATGTACACCCAGAGGAAACTAATTTGTCAATTAGAAACATGCATTCACAATTCAATTTGCACCCTCGTTATGATACATACATTTGCTCAGAAATCTCATGCACGTCTACGATTAATCTCTAAAGTTAAAGGTTTAACTCTGTTATCTTTAGCACAGGTTCGCAAAAGCGCCTGAATCAGTAAATCATACTCCAATATAACGTCCAATATAATCATACACCATTTAACGTAGAGACTGTCTGATGCTAATCTTACGTAATCTAGTGTAATAAAATCTGGATGATTATTTCTTTATTGCATATGAAGGATTAAAGCAGATACGTATCCTGACCATGTACGTTATGGATCCTAGCTCCAGCAGAACGTGTTGAGCTGCCAGGTCCACTTCTCCCAGCATGCCTGCCAACGAGATGAATACACGACACAATTAAAGGTCAAACATTCACTCTGTATGTATAAGTGTATCACATGCATTCAAATCCATCCATTATCTTCCACTTCATCCTCTACTAGGGTCGTGGGGGGGTTCCCCATGCTCATCCAGGGAAGAACGTTTGGGGCGCTGGGCAGATACACCCAGGACAGGACGCCAATCTATCACTGGGCACACACACACACTCTATATGGGGCAATTTGGAGAATTCAATTGACCTTGATCCATGTTTTTGGACTGTGGGAGGAAACCGGAGAACCTGGAGGAATGCATCCAAATCATCCATCCATCCATCCATCCATCATCTTCCGCTTTATCCTCTATTAGGGTCGTAGTGGGGTTCCCCCATGCCCATCAAGGGGAGAACGTCTCGGGCGCTGGGCAGATAGACCCAGGACAGGACATCAATCCATCGCTGGGCACACACTCACACACACACACACACACACTATATGGGGCAATTTGGAGAATTCAATTGACTTGATTCATGTTTTTGGTCTGTGGGAGGAAACCGGAGAACCCGGAGGAAAAACCCACGCGGACACGGGGAGAACATGGAAACTCCACCCAGATGGGGATTCGAACCGGGAATTCCTAATACTGAGAGGAGAACATGCAAACCACTAAGCCACGTGCCGCCCGCATACAAATCATCCATCCATTATCTTCAGCTTTATCCTCTATTAGGGTCGTAGTGGGGTTCCCCAAGCCCATCCAGGGGAGAACATCTCGGGCGCTGGGCAGATAGACCCAGGACAGGACATCAATCCATCGCTGGGCACACACTCACTCACACACACACACACACACACACACACACACAAACACACTCTATATGGGTTTTTTTGGGGAATTCAATTGATTTGATCCATGTTTTTGAGGAAAACGGAGAACCCGGAGGAAACCCACGCGGACACGGGGAGAACATGGAAACTCGAACCGGGAATTCCTAATGCTGAGAGGAGAACATGCAAACCACTAAGCCACCGTGCCACCCGCATCCAAATTATGTTTTTGCCTACTGGACGACACGGTGGCTTAGTGGTTAGCCCGTTCAACTCTCAGCGCTGGGGATCCAGGTTCGAATCCCAATCTGGGTGGAGTTCTCCCAGTTGTATTCTCCCCGTGTTCGTGTGGGTTTTCTCCGGATTCTCCAGTTTCCTCCCACAGTCCAAAAACATGGATTCGAGGTAAACTGAAAGCTCTTAATTGCCCCATGTTATGAGTGTCTGTGTGAATGAGTGTGCGTGTTTAGCGATGGATTGGCACCCTGTTCTGGGTGTATCTGCCCAACGAAAAATGATACCAATAGTGTTTTAAATTGAAAGGGTTAATAGGTGCCGCATAGGTTAATAACAACATACACACCTGCCAGGAAACCACCGATCTCATAGATCCACCACTCAAAGCACAGCATTAGTGTACTGGGAATAGCAAGCCGCATAAAGGAATCCCACTCCTGCAGTGAGGCAGTGGACCAGCCTGCAGAGGGAGACACATTACTGTATTTTTACACATTATTTTGACAGAAAATCTTTTGTTGGAGAAACATATTTTTGCAGAAACATTACAAGCAGGACTATGCATAAAATGTCAAGGAATAAAGATATTTTATTATTATTATAATAATAATAATAATAATTATTATTATTATTATTGTTGTTGGCGGCACGGTGGCTTAGTGGTTGGCACGTTCGCCTCTCAGCGCTAGGGATTCCCGGTTCGAATCCCCATCTGGGTGGAGTTTCCATGTTCTCCCCGTGTCTGCGTGGGTTTCCTCCGGGTTCTCCGGTTTCCTCCCACAGTCCAAAAACATGGATCAAGTCAATTGAATTCTCAAAATTGCCCCATATAGAGTGTGTCTGTGTGAGTGAGTGTGTGCCCAGCGATGGATTGGCACCCTGTCCTGGGTCTATCTGCCCAGCGCCTCGAGATGGGCATGTAACCCCACCGCGACCCTAATAGAGGATAAAGCGGGATTATTATTGATTATTATTATTATTATTA
>JAFMOC010000186.1:360000-425000 GCA_019802505.1 Corydoras sp. C115 | reverse complement strand
TGCAGTTTTCTGGCTCGTGTGAGATGTTACAAACCCAAATTATAGACACATAACAGAACCGTCATCTTTCAATGGGGCAAGCTCATTCTGTCGGGGTGATCAATGTCTTTTCTGTTTGTCTTTATAACATATGGACCATGTGACTGTGTCTTTTAGCATCTATGAAATGTGTAGGAAAGAAATTACGGCAAAGTAGTGCAATAAAGCCCTACATAATACACCATGTGCATTTTGGATATATAGAGTGAAGGTAAGAGGGGCTGGGCGGCACGGTGGATTAGTGGTTAGTATGTTCTCCTCTCAGCGATAGGGATTCCCGGTTCGAATCCCAAACTGAGTGGAGTTTCCATGTCCTCCCTGTGTCCCTGTGGGTTTCCTAGGGTTTTCCAGTTTCCTCCCACAGTCCAAAAACATAGATCAAGGTCAATTGAGTTCTCCAAATTGCCCCATATAGTGTGTGCCTGTGTGAGTGTGTGCCCAGTGATAGATTGGCATCCTGTCCTGGGTGTATCTGCCCAGCGTTTGACATGTTCTCTTTAGTCCCTAGATGGGCATAGGGAACCCCCTGTGACTGTAATCACCGTGCTGCCCCAGTTAATAACGCGAGGGGTTCCCCATGCCAATCCAGTGGAGAACGTTTCAGGCGCTGGGCAGATACATCCAGGACAGGACACAAATCCATTGTGCTGGGCGCACACTCACTCACACAAACACACTCTATATGGGGCAATTTGGAGAATTCACTTGAACTGAATCCATGTTTTTGGACTGTGGGAGGAAAGCGAAGAACCCGGAGGAAACCCACGCGGACACGGGGAGAACATGGAAACTCCTTTCAGATTGGGATTCGAACCTGGAACCCCAGCAATGAGAGGAGAACATGCTAAGCACTTAGCCACCTTCAGCGCTCGTCATGTTCGTAATGTTCTCTTTAGTCCCTAGATGGGCATAGGGAACCCCCTGTGACTGTAATCCCTAGTATTGGATGGCGGCTTTGTGGTTTAGTGGTTAGCATGTTCTCCTCTCAGCACTAGGGATTCCCGGTTCGAATCCCAATCTGGGTGGAGTTTCCATGTTCTCCCTGTGTCCGCGTGGGTTTCCTCCGGGTTCTCCAGTTTCCTCCCACAGTCCAAAAACATGGATCAAGGTCAATTAAATGCTCCAAATTGCCCCATATAGAGTGTGTCTGTGTGAGTGAGTGTGTGCCCAGTGATAGATTGGTGTCCTGTCCTGGGTGTATCTGCCCAGCGCCCGAAATGTTCTCCCCTGGATGGGCATGGGGAACCCCCCCCGACCCTAATAGAGGATAAAGCGGAAGATAATGGATGGATGGACAGTATTTAAATGCTCACCTGAGATACCAGCGTGTCACATGCCATGGCCAGACCACATCCCGTAGCTGCTGTGGTCACATTGATGGTCTGGAAGGAAACAAATGGATAAAGTTTTAATGCCATGCTTCTTTTTTCAGAACTCGAGTTCTAATGCATGCTGTAACATTACGTTTGTGAAAATCAAGATAAGTCCATATGTCAGCAGATTTTATTCTTTTCTGTGGACGTATGGACAATTTCATCTCTCAAACACAGCACGGTGGCTTAGTGGTTAGCATGTTCTCCTCTCAGGGCTTGGGATCCATGTTCGAATGCCAATCTGGGTGGAGTTTCCATGTTCTCCCCGTGTTCGCGTGGGTTTCCTCCGGGTTCTCCGGTTTCCTCCCACAGTTCAAAAACATGGATCAAGGTCAATTGAATTCTCAAAATTGCCCCATATAGAGCGTGTTTGTGTGAGTGAGTGTGTCCAGTGATAGATTGGCGCCCTGTTCTGGGTGTATCTGCCCAGCACCCGAAACATGCCCCCCCCGTGATGCTCTAAATTGCCCCATATACTGTAGAGTGTGTTTGTTTGTTTGTGTGTGTGTGTGTGTGTGTGTGTGTGATAGATTGGTGTCCTGTCCTGGGGGTTTGTACCCAGCGCCTGAAACGTTCTCTCCACCCTGGATTGGCATGGGGAATCCCCCCCCCCCCACACACACGATTCTAATAGAGGATTAAGGAGAAGATAATGAATGAATGAACATCACAGACACAACAAGAGAAGTGTTGGTAATTACCGCAGAGGCTAATGCATATCCGGCCAACTCAGCATTCCCTAGATGACCAACAAATATGGTGCTGACGAAGGGCTGAAGGAAGCTTAGAATCCGGGAAATTAACTGCAAAACACAGAATCATCAGACACATCAGCAGGTTGCTTCACGAGTTAACAGAACTGAAGATCTTATCACACAAGTATGCAGACGTTAATCAAATCCTAACTGCAGTGTACATGAGAAGGTCAAAAGTACTGTACAATCACACACGCACACACACACACACACACACAAATTGAGAACACATCCCCATGCCCATCCAGGGGAGAACGTTTCGGGCGCTGGGCAGATACACCCTGGACAGGACGCCAATCTATCACTGGACACACTCACTCACACAGACACACTCTATATGGGGCAATTTGGGGAATTCAATTCACCTTGATCCATGTTTTTGAACTGTGGGAGGAAACCAGAGAACCCGGAGGAAACCCACGCAGACACGGGGAGAACATGGAAACTCCACCCAGATTGGGATTCGAGCGCTGATAGGCAAACGTGCTAACCACTAAGCCACCGTGCCGCCCTTGCAAATAACATTTTTAACATTATTATTTTGCTGGCAGGGTGGCACGGTGGCTTAGTGGTTAGCATGTTCTCCTCTCAGCACTGGGGATCCAAGTTTGAATCCCAATTTGGGTGAAGTTTGCATGTTCTCCACGTTTCCGCATAGGTTTCCTCCCAGGTAAACTGGATGCTCTAATTTGCCCCATATAGAGTGTGTCTGTGTGTGTGAGTGTGTCCAGTGATAGATTGGCGCCCTGTCCTGGGTGTATCTGCCCAGCGCCCGAAACGTTCTCCCCTGTATGGGCATGGGGAACCCCCCCCCCCACGACCCTAGTAGAGGATAAAGCAAAAGATAATGGATGGATGGATTTTGTGGTTCTGCAGTGATGGCATTTTTAAAACACTCCAATATTAAAGCAGCTAAATAATAAAATAAATAGCACCACTTCTTCACTTCTGCATTTGGTTAATTGTAATTTGGTTAATTAATCTGTCAGGCCTGTCTTACTAGAACAATGTAAATAATTTTATTTGCATTTAAAACCACAGAACTATTTCTGTACAGTTTTTGGATCATTTAAAACATGAGCTTTATAACTTTCTAATACTGTATGTCCCTGTGGACTTTAATTAACTGAAAACCGGAGCATCGTTTAGTTCACCAGGTTAATGAATGACACCAACAAACACTGAACAGATTGATGTCTGATCATATAATGCTTCTTGTTCGAGCTGCGAGGTAAAGAATATACATGCAGATCTTCACAACGCTGGAATTTATGGCATAAAGCATGTGGACAGACAGACAGCGAGCTTGTGTAAGCAGTTTAAATTAATTTAACAATGTTGACAATATTACAGACCAAGTGTTTGACTTTTATATTCCCCTGCGATGCAAACGGGTTTAGAGTTACGCAAACTGATCCAGATTTGGCATAAATTCAGGTGGCTTACTGGTTAGCATGTTCTCCTCTCAGCGCTAGGGATTCCCAGTTCGAATCCCAATCTGGGTGGAGTTTCCATGTTCTCCCCGTGTCCGTGTGGGTTTCCTCCGGGTTCTCCGGTTTCCTCCCATAGTCCATAAACATGGATCAAGGTCAATTGAATTCTCCAAATTGCCCCATATAGAGTGTATGTGTGAGTGAGTGTGTGCCCAGTGATAGATTGGCATCCTGTCCTGGGTGTATCTGCCCAGCGCCCGAGACGTTCTCCCCTGGATGGGCATGGGAAACCCCACTACGACCCAAGTAGAGAATAAAGTGGAAGATAATGGATGGATGGATGGATTTATTTTAACAGGGCAGCACAGTGGCTTAGTGGTTAGCATGTTCTCCTCTCAGCGCTAGGGATTCTAGGTTCGAATCCCAATCTGGGACAGGACGCCAATCTATCACTGTGCACACACTCACTCACACAGACACACTCTATATGGGGCAATTTGGAGAACTCAATTGACTTGATCCATGTTTTTGGACTGTGGGAGGAAACCGGAGAACCCAGAGGAAACCCACACAGACACGGGAGAACATGGAAACTCCACCCAGATGGGGATTTGAACCGGGAATCCCTAGTGCTGAGAGGAGAACATGCTAACCATTAAGCCACCGTGCCGCCCAAGAATAGTACCATCCTAGAAAACCAGATACTAAACTAAACCAAGAGGCAAAAACAGGGAACTGCTGCTGAAGCTGCACATAACTGAAATAGATTAATGATGACAGTCTCCCCGAATGAGGGAATATTATCTTGACCAAATAATTTTTTACTTACTTTTATCAGAGTTATTGCACATTCACACGAGCGGATTCATAATATCCATCCATCCATTATCTTCCAACTAGGGTCGTTTATGTTTATAGACGTGTTTTTTGATTTTATGAGGTGTGAGGTTTGTATATTTTGTGATTTGAGGGTTAAACATAATGATGAGCAGTTGTGGCTTTAACGTTACTGTAGGTCCTTGGACTATTACTTCAAAGGTTAAGGGTTCATTATCTACGATTGGTAAAGCTGCCACTTTGCATCGCTGATAAGGTTTAATTTGTGTCACGGCTGACCTTGCAATTTCCTCAACCTTATAGAATTCATTCATTATCTCTCGCTTTATCCTCTATTAGGGTCACGGTGGGGTTCCCCATGCCCATCCAGGGGAGAACATCTCGGGCGCTGGGCAGGTAGACCCAGGACAGGGCGCCAATCCATCGCTGGGCACACACTCACTCACACAGACACACTCTATATGGGGCCATTTTGGGAATTCAATTGACTTGATCCATGTTTTTGGACTGTGGGAGGAAACCGGAGAACCCGGAGGAAACCCACGCAGACACGTGGAGAACATGGAAACTCCACCCAGATGGGGATTCGAACCGGGAATCCCTAGTGCTGAGAGGCGAACGTGCTAACCACTAAGCCGCCCACTTTATAGAATATGTGATATATTTTATACTAATTAATATAATGATATTTTTTGTAGTCTGCACCTGTATAGATGTCTAATTACATGAAATCTATTTTGTGGCAGCATGGTGCTTAGTGGTTAGCATGTTCTCCTCTCAGCACTGAGGATCTAGACTCGAATTCTGATCTGGGTGGAGTTTCCATGTTCTTCCCATGTCAGTACGGGTTTCCTCAGGGTTCTCAGGTTTCCTCCCACAGTCCAAAAACATGGATTTAAGATGAATTGGCGGCTCTAAATTGCCCCTATTTAGACTCTCAGTGTGATTGGGTGAGTGAGTGTGAGCCAAGGGATCAATTGGAACCCTGTCCCGAGTGTATTTGCCATTCCCCAAAACGTTCTCCCCCTCCCGAGATCCTAGTCCCTATATAGGTTTTAAACATCTGTTTTAAACATCTGCACTGCAAATTTCACTTCCACACCTCTGTTCTTTAAAAAATTCTGATAATACATTTAGTACTTTTTTATATGCACAAAAGTTTTTTTTAGCACACGTCACATGATTTGTAAAATATTATTTGGCAAAATTAAAGGACATGTACTGTATAAATATTTTTAGAATAAACTTGCAGATTGCAGCTTATATGACTGTAATGTCTATGAAAATGTCTTTAATTCAGTTTTGTTAAATGTCCCAGTATACGGTTCTAAAGAGTTTACATGGATCATATGTATGTATGTATGTATGTATGTATGTATGTATGTATGTATATGAATGTATGTATATATGTGTATGTATGTATGTATGTATGTATGTATGTATGTATGTATGTATGTATATGTATGCATGTATATGTATGTATGTATTTATATATGTATATGTATATATGTATGTACGTACGTATGTATATATACATACATACATACAAACATATATATATATATATATATATATATATATATATATATATATATATATATATATATATATATATTATACAGTTTTACTTCCCAACAGCTTAAAACATTACCTGTGTCTACCACAAAACCTCTAATATCATTAAATCGAAAGCGTTTCTCATTCGTCCTTCTCTGGTTGTGTTGAGTATGAGAAACTTTCTATACTACACAAAAAGAATAACTTACCAGAGGTCCCGTTAGACAGAGAACTTGATAGATTTCCTCTCTGTAGGCCAGGGGAACCCATCGTCGCACAAACCCGCAGCGAAACAATCGAGAACTGGGTACCGGCGCCTCTGGGACCTGGCAGGGGGTGCCTGGCAGGGGGCTAGCAGCATCTGATATGCCAACTTTGTCCATTCAAACCAGAGAAGTTTGCCGGGGGGGAGATATAGAGAGGAAAGACAGGCGCGAGAGAGGTCCTTTCTCACAGTGACTTTTAAATCTGTGCTGTCAGTCCATGGAGGCGAACATTACAAAAACAACAAATGGAAACGAGGGTGAGGGAGCAGAGGGGGGGGAGATGGGGTGAAAGTGAGAGTGGGAGTGAGAGAGAGAGAGAGAAAGAGAGAGAGAGAGAGAGAAGGTTATTAAACAACCAACCAATGAGTGGAAGAAGGGCCAGGCTACAATAAAGCTCTTTATAATTCCCTCTAACAAGCACAGCCGAGCTCCGAAGTGGCTGGAGGGACGGCGGTACACCTTCTTGCTTCTTAAACGGCAGCAGTAATCTTATCAGGAATGCCTGAGTAAATAACACATTATTAGGTCTTTGATACGCTCAGGCTTTACTGTTTACCTGCTTAATCCAATCACTGATTAATTGGGCCACTGAAAAAAACCCCAGCAGGAGTCCGCAGAGAGACCGTGGCGCAGGGCCACATGCTGACCCCTGAGCCATTCCCTGAACATTGAACTCAAGCAGCTGAGCTTTAATTCCCCACCGAGGTCAGAACTTTGTCCTGGGTCTGAAGTTTGTTGTTTGTACACGTGGTTCTGGTAATGTCGCAGCACCACATGCCCTGCATGTGCATCTTTGGGGGTTTAAAGGCTTTTAACTCTGGAAAGCTGCTTTGTGACAATGTACTGTTGTAAAAATGGCTATATAAATGAATTACTTATTTACTAACTTACCCTGCGGACTCGTCTCGCAGCGAGCAGAGCAGCCTTGAATTGAACTGCGTTCCAAAAATGTTCCGTCGTTTTCTAAAATCCTATAATCTTTCCATTATGAACCGAGTAATTAAGTAGTGACCTCATAATGGTTTTTAAAGTTCAACTTTTTCAAGCTGTCCCATCTACTGGACAAATGAATATTCCATCCGTCCATTATCTTCTGCTTTATCCTCTATTAGGGTCGCGGGGGGTTCCTCATGCCCATCCAGGGGAGAACGGCTTGGGCGCTGGACACCCAGGACAGGACGCCAATCTATCACTGGATACACACTCACTCACCCAGACACACTCTATATGGGGCAATTTGGAGCATTCAATTGACCTTGATCCATGTTTTTGGACTGTGGGAGGAAACCGGAGAACCAGGAGGAAACCCACACGGATACGGGGAGAACATGGAAACCCCACCCAGATTGGGATTCGGACCTGGAATCTGAGAGGCGAACGTGCTAACCACTAAGCCACCGTGCCGCCCTATAATATAACTAATTTATATAATATAATGTTTAAAGAAAAAAAAGCATGTAGCTTATAATTCATTCATCCATCTATTATCTTCCGCTTTATCCTATATTAGGGTCACGGGGGGTTCCCCATGCCCATCAAGGGGAGAACGTTTTGGGCGCTGGGCAGAAACACCCAGTACAGGACGCCAATCTATCACTGGGCACAGTCACTCACACAGACACACTCTATATGGGGCAATTTGGAGCATTCAATTGACCTTGATCCATGTTTTTGGACTGTGGGAGGAAACCGGAGAACCCGGAGGAAACCCACACGGATACGGGGAGAACATGGAAACCCCACCCAGATTGGGATTCGAACCGGGAATCTGAGAGGCGAACGTGCTAACCACTAAGCCACCGTGCCGCCCCTATAATATAACTCATTTATATAATATAATGTTTAAAGAAAAAAAAGCATGTAGCTTATAATTCATTCAACCATCCATTATCTTCCGCTTTATCCTCTATTAGAGTGGTGGGGGGGGGTTCCTCATGCCCATCCAGGGGAGAAAATTTCGGGCGCTGGGCAGATACACCCAGGACAGACCGCCAATCTATCACTGGACACACACTCACTCACTCAAATACACACTATATTGGGCAATTCAGAGCATTAATTTTACCTTGAATGTTTTTGTACTGTGGGAGGAAACCGGAGAACCCGGAGGAAACCCACACGGACACGGGGAGAACATGGAAACTCCCCCAAAATGATCCGTCGTTTTAGAAGATCCTGAAATCTCCTCAATAGTATTGATTAATCACAGGCAGCCAGGACGGAAAATCCCATTCATTAGTGAGATTACAACATTCCGTATCACAAACAACCTTTGGCTGTACTGTTTCCACCCCGTAACGCTGTGGATATTTAACCCCAATCAGTTCAACAAGCCTTACACAACTTTATTGACCCACAACACGCTTCACATAGTAGTTTTTATTGTGCGTTTATTGTGTATAAAGTAATACAGAATTCCTTCGTTGTTTTTTTTTTCATTATGAACCGAACTTTGATTTATTTTATTGCCCATTGGCTTTAAAAATTAAAAAACAAAGACGACCGTTTGAATTGTAATGTTATTACCGTGGTGCATTCAGCTCTACATGGCATTCTGAGTGCAGATAAGAATTTGTTCCCCACATTCTAAGAATTTGTCTTGTGGCCATTTATTATCAGTAGCAACCTTTGCTCATCCGCAGGAAGCGTAACCTGAGATTTCACAAGGTACAGAAGAAGAAGTAAAAGAGTATGATTTTAAAATGACAAATCATGTTTTATTTGAACAAATTCTGGTAACACTTTCTGAATCCGGTATCCGTAATGCATTATAACCACATTCATAAAAGCATGGTAACATTTTTACCTACATCCGGCATTCAATATGCATTATTAACACATTTCTAAAGCTTTATAAAGTATTCATAACTCTTTATAATACTTCTCATAAGCCTATTTTAATGTAACACTCCATAAGAGTATTATAACAAGCTATAAATGATAGATTTTAACTGTTCATTTACTTATTATAGAGAGCAGCAACATAAAGCCTTATAACATTTGTGTTTAATGAACGCTTTTCGTGAAAATGGCTTTATGAGTGCTCATAACTGTTTATAAAAGCTTATAAGCTCTCTTTACAGGCATAAAGTAAAGTGGTCTCGTTAATTACTTCTTTGAAAGAGACTGCATACATAGTAGTACATAATGGCTTATAAATGTTTTAAGTAAGAACGTCTAAACGTCCAAAGAATCAAAAGTTGAAATAAGTTCATATTATAATGCATTATGTCGCTTTGTGTTATGAAGTCTTATGTCGAATTGTTATAACAATTTATGACTGTGATTATGAACATCTATGGACATTAACAAAGGCTCATGACAAATATTTTAAAGCGCTATTAATACTTTATAAAACTTTATAAATGCACTTATAATGCATTATGAATACCGAATTCATAGAAAATGTTACCAAAAGCTTTATAACGCTTATAATGCTTTACAACACTCATCAAAACCCTTACTTAATGTATATCGATTTTAATTTCCACATTTAAAAAGTGTTATAAGATCATGCCATAATGCTTTACGACACAGTGCAACAGAATGCATTATAAAAAATATATTTAAACTTAAATTTTTGTAGCGACTAATGTCATAAAGCCTTATAAAGATAGTGGAAAAGGAATGCCCGTTTTGAAAAGTACTATATAAGTTCTCATAACAGCTAATGAAAGCTTATAATCCCTCTTAACAGACATTGGGTGGTCATTTTATTACCGCTATAAAGCATACCTCATTAGTACATAATGACTTAGAAAAGATTATAAATGCTTGTTATAGAATTTATTTAAATAGGAATCATAATGTATGAAGTGAGAATGTCTAAAAATCAAACATGCAAATTTTATATTATAAATATAATATCTGAATAATAAATAGAAATAAAAATAAATGTAAATATATATTATAACAATTGGTGGTATAAAGCCTAATGTATGTATAATGTATAATGTATACAGTATGTTGTGGCAACTTAAACTTATGTTCAATATTAACCAACCAGTTAATATTTATTAATTTCATTTGTTTACTATTAATGAAAGTATCATAAAATTATTAAATTAATGATACTTTAAGGCAAAGACTTTTTAAGTAGTGACCTCATAATGGTTTTCAAAGTTGTAATGGTTTTCAAGCTGTGCCATCTACTGGACAAATAAATAGTAACTTTTGTATTTACAGATCACAAAGGTGCCACACTCATTTATATTATATAATGTTATATAACTTATATGAAGCATGTAGCTTATAATTCATTCATCATCTTCCTCTTTTTCCTTTAATAGGGTCGTGGTGGTGGTGGTGGTGGTGGTGGGGGGGTTCCCATGCCCATCCAGGGGAGAACATTTCGGAGCTTGACAGTTACACCCAGGATCTATCACTGGGCACACTCACTCACACAGACACCCCCCCCCCCACACACACACACACACATTATATGTTGGGCAATTTAGAGCATTCAATTTACCTTGAATGTTTTTGGACTGAGGGCGGCACGGTGGCTTAGTGGTTAGCACGTTTGCCTATAAGCTATAGATTCCCGGTTCGAATCCCCATCTGGGTGGAGTTTCCATGTTCTCCCCGTGTCCATGTGGGTTTCCTCCGGGTTCTCCAGTTTCCTCCCACAGTCCAAAAACATGGATCAAGTCAATTGAGTTCACCAAATTTCCCCATATAGAGTGTGTATGTCTGTGTGAGTGTGTGCCCAGTGATAGATTGGCGTCCTGTGTATCTGCCCAGCGCCCGAAATGTTCTCCCCTGGATGGGCATGGTGACCCTAGTGGGGGATAAAGCGGAAGATAATGGATGGATGGATGTTTTGGACTGTGAGAGGAAACCGGAGAACCCGGCGGAAACCCATGGGGACACTCCATCCAGATTGGGATTCAAACCCGGATCACCACCACTGAGAGGCGAACATGTTCTGTAGGTTCTAATTTTTTATTAATACTTTATTAACACTCACATTATGAAGAAATATTTGCTTATTTAGTGCGTACAGTATGAAACGCTTTATACACGTTATGCAGACATAAAACAACAGTCTGGAAGGCCAGCATTTACGACTTTCTTGTGTTTATAACTTCAGATTGTTTATCTCCACCTCCTCAGCCCACTTAAAGAATTTTAACTTCACTGTGTTTGAACTGCATTATAAAAGGTCTGTGACCGAGACAAGTACAGGTAATATAGCAAAACTGCTATAAAATAGATCTCCTGTATACTATAAAGCCCTGCATGCAACACTAAAACCCTTTCAAACCTGTCCACCGCAACCTTTGGATCCTTTGGTGTCATTATCACTGTAGAGAACCGGACTTTTGGTGAGTATTTCTCTAAAATATCATGTTTTTGCTGTCTTTAGATATGTAGGTATATTCAAATCATCTGTTCTTCCTGCGGACAACTTAATTAAACTAGTTACTAGTTACATCAATAGATTAAAATGTTTTAAGTGAACCATAAGACATATTTCTAACTTCCAAAATATTGTAAAGTCTTTTACGGATTAGTCACAGGATGGAATGTGTTAACTGTATTTAGAATAAACTGTTTTCTTTTTGCTAAGGTCAACTTCCATTTTAAAATGAGAACTAGTTTCCACTTGCTTCTTGTACACTTCTGTATCTGCTGCGTCTGCTGTACCAGTGGTAAGTCGTATATATAAATAAAAATTACATATAGTACATATGGATTTATATATATTAATATGCTTATCTGTTACCATGATACATTATACTTAATAGCTGTGTTACACTTAATTGTCTGACTTATTACACACACACACACACACACACACACACACGTGTGTTACACTACGTGTGTTACAATAAGTTACACTATATACAGTATATATATATATATATGTGTGTGTGTGTGTGTGTGTGTGTGTGTGTGTGTGTGTGTGTACCTATGTTCATTCACACATACACCTAGGACCTAGGACAGGACACCAATCTATCACTGGGCATACACTTACACACACAAAAACACTCTATATGGGACAATTTGGTGCATTCAATTTACCTCAAATCCAAGTTTTTGGACTGTGGGAGGAAACCAGAGAACAAGGAGGAAACCCACATGGACACGGGGAGAACATGGAAACTCCACCCAGATTGGGATTCGAACCTGGATCCCCAGCGCTGAGAGGAGAACATGCTAACCACTAATACACCGTCTCGCCATGAATTTATTAACAGTACCAAATATATATATATATATATATATATATATATATATATATATATATATATATATATATATATATATAATTATTTACAACTTATATAATTCATTATTTACTAAGTTACTACATTTGGTCATTTAGCAGACGCTTTTATCCAAAGTAACTTACAAATATCCCAGAGCACAGGGTTGGTACAGCATCCCTGTAGCAATGAGGGTTAAGGGTCTTGCTCAAGGACCCACATTGGTAATTTCAGTGGACCCGGGATTTGAACCCCCAACCTTCAGATTGATAGCCCAACACCCTAAGCTACCCTGCCCAACTTTTTTAATATAAATGAGCTACCATGCCCACAAGTTACTGAAGAGTAATCAATTTTAATTCAGTTTTATACACTTTCCTTTAATCTATAACCACTTTGTGCTTTATATAATCTCAGTCACAGTTGAATCCAATCCACAAGCAAACGGAGGCTTCATTCAGACAGAACCCGACAGAACTGTAACTCTGACCTGCACAGCAACCCTCTCGACTGATGCACAGGAACTGCTGTGGTACCGAAACGAACAACTAGTGAGCCTTAAAGACGGCAACCGTCAGGATGTGAGCCACCTCTGTGTGGAACCGGTCTCCAGAGACGATAACGGGGTCGTCTTCACTTGCAAGTTAAAGGCCAGTGATAATGCGACTGCATCCGTCCAACTGGAGGTCAAATGTGAGTTTGAAGGTTCATGAAGGGGAGAACGTTTGTTAAGGTTAATGGTAATTTCTGCTCATTTGTAATTGTTGTACCTCCAGATGCTCCAGACCTGAATGGAACAGAGGAAGTTCATGTGGAGGAGAAAAGCGACATGGTTCTGTCGTGTGAAGTTCGCGCTCATCCTGCCGTGACAGTCGTTTGGAAAAAAAATTATGAGCTTCTGGACCTGACGTCGGCTCAATACCAGACCAGCAACAACGGGGTTACAGCTACACTCTCCATCTTTAATATCATCCGTAGTGTGCACCAGGGTGTGTTCAGCTGTGAGACAACGTCAGCCATGTTTGGTGTGAGGAGTAAGAACTTCAATGTTACCGTCGGAGGTTAGTGATGCTTCTTAAATCACACAGTTCACAACACATTTATTTATATATTTAATGTTGGGCAGCACGGTGGCTTAGTGGTTAGCATGTTCTCCTCTCAGCACTGGGGGCCCAGGTTCGAATCCCAATCTGGGTGGAGTTTTCATGTTCTCCCCGTGTCCATGTGGGTTTCCTCCAGGTTCTCCGGTTTCCTCCAATGGATCAAGGTCAATTGAATTCTCCAAATTGCCCCATATAAAGCCTGTGTGTGTGAGTGAGTGTGATAGATTGGCTCCCTTTCCTGGGTGTATCTGTCCAGCACCCGAAACGTTCTCCCCTGGATGTGCATGGGGAACCTCCCCCCAGTAGAGGATTGTGCAAAAGATAATGGATGAATGAATGTTAATAAACTAATTTGAGTGGAACATATTTATATATATTGTGTGTGTGTGTTTGTGTATGTGTGTGTGTGTTTTTGACTGTCTTTCTCTATGTGTCTGTCTTATGAATGTTTTAAGAATGTTGTGTGTGTGTGTGTGTCTGTCTGTTTGTCTGTCTGTCTGTGTCTCTGTGTGAGGGTGTGTGCGTGTGCGTGTGTGTGTGCGCGCGTAAGTGTGTGTATATGAGTTTATGTGTGTATGTGTGTGAGCATGCATGTGTGTGTTTGTGTGTGTGTGTGTGTGTGTGTGTGAGAGCGTGTGTACAGTATGTAATGTGTGTGTATGTGTGTGTTTGTGTGTATATGTTTGTGTATATGTAATGTGTTTGTGTGTGTGTGTGTGTGTGTGTGTGTGTGTGTGTGTGTGTGTGTGTGTGTGTGTGTGTGTGTATATATATATGTATATGTTTGTGTGTATGTAATGTGTGTGTGTGTTTGTGTGTATGTCTGTGTGAGTGTGTGTGAGTGAGTCTATATGTTTGTGTGTATGTAATGTTTGTGTGTGTGTATGTGTTTGTGTGTGTATGTGTGTGAGTGTGCATGTGTGTGTGTGTGTATATGTTTGTGTGTATGTAATGTGCCTGTGTGTGTATGTGTGTGTATGTCTGTGTATGTGTGTGTATGTGTGTGTGTGTGTTTGTGTGTATATGTCTGTGTATGTGTGTGTATGTGTGTGTGTGTGTGTGTGTGTGTGTGTGTGTGTGTGTGTGTGTGTATAATTCTATACCCTGTTACTATAATAATCCTAAATCTTGTACAATATCAGACTTTTCTCTCATATCTGGTGAATCACAGATCACATGATAAAGTTCCCTCTGTGGCCTGCAGTCACTGGTGTGCTGGTCATCTTTGCAACACTCTTACTTGCTGTTGTGTCCAGATGGAAAAAGATTGTAAAGGTATCAACGTTAATGATTATGACTCCCAATCTGTAAAACCAAAATAACATTGAGGGCCAAACCTGACAAACATGTGTTAAACAGTATGTGATTTCATCTTTTATGCTTGTTTTTATTTTGCAGTGCTTTAAAAAACAGTGAATCCTTCTTTTAAAGTGACATGTTAACAGCAGTGAAGCTCAGAGGAATACAGCAACACCGGAATGGAAATAAATCTGCACTACAAGAACCATTAAGTAAACTGTACTTGTATAAAAACGTCCTTCAGATGCAAACATGCTCAGAAAGTAAGAAAGCCATTAAAAGTTTTTAAGATTTTTTAATTGTTGTCCGTGATGTATCTTACAATTTCATTTTAAAATTGAATTCCTTGCTTTTGAAGAGGAAAATCTTAAAATGTTAATAATCCAGAACTTTTAAAGCCGAATTTCCACTGCCATATCATTCTGTTCCACAGATCTTCCTCATTGTTCTATAAATAGCAGCGGTTCTAAGTATCATATCCCTTTTCGTTTTCCAAAAAAGTGTAAGAAGAAAATAATAAATGACCCAAGAAATTATTTTTACAGCTTTAAAGATATCCAGATTTTAATGTTGTCATAAATCTAAATTCTACAAACGAAATGCAGCTCTATGGAAATCAGAGGGTTGGATTTATTAACAAAATAATACTGTATTTACCTAAAATATGTTGTCTTATGGGGCGGCACGGTGTCTTAGTGGTTAGCATGTTCTCCTCTCAGCACTAGGGATTCCCGGTTCGAATCCCAATCTGGGTGGAGTTTCCATGTTCTCCGCGTGGGTTTCCTCCGGATTCTCCGGTTTCATCCCGCAGTCCAAAAAACATGGATCAAGGTCAACTGAATTCTCAGAATTGCCCCAAATAGAGTGTGTTTGTGTGATTGAGTGTGTGTCCAGTGATAGATTGGCGCCCTGTCCTGGGTGTATCTGCCCAGTGCCTGAAACGTTCTCCCCTGGATGGGCATGAGGAACCCCCCCCCCCCCCCCGCGACCCTAGTAGAGTATAAAGTGGAAGATAATGGATGGATGTTGCCATATGTTGTTGATGCAGTAATTAACATGCTGTAGCAAAGTGTGTTTTAGCCTCCTCATCCTGGCATCTGATTTATTCTGAGATCAACTAAGGTTGTTTTATTTTTAATAAATTGATTTAAGTGGAAAACATCTTGATATATTTTATACCTTCATAAGAAATGTATTCCAATGTCTTGACCTACACTTACAGAGATGCACACTAAAGTGTATTTGTAAGCCATTACCTAAATAATGTGACTGGGTTGTGATGGAACCCATTAACATTAATGTTTCTTTTATGTAAATTATCATTTTAATCACAATTATACATTCAATGAGTTGAAAATTGCCCATCACACCATCTGCTCTTATCATTCTGATTTGTGCAAAGCAGATGCTGCAATAGACAATTAGAACTTACCTACAGCACAGAACAGTGTGAATTTCATCATATGGACCAATCACAATGAGTCTAGAAATCAGTGCTGGTTCGTGTTTGCAGCTAAAGTAAAATATTAACAAGTTATTCTTTTTTTATTTACAATCCCAGTGAGTTTGAAATGTTCAAAATAATATTATTAATTATTATTAATTATGTATACATAAAATAATTTATCACTTGACCAGTGTAGAAAGAAGACACTTCCCAATCATTATTCCTTCATTAACTTCTTCCACTTAACCATATTTTAGGGTTGCAGAAGATGTTCTCCATGCCCATTCAAGGGAGAACATTTTGGGCATTGGGCAGATACACCCAGGACAGGGCGCCAATCCATCACTGGGCACACACTTACTCACACAAACACACTCTATATGGGGAAATTTAGAGCATTCAGTTGACGATGAATTCATGTTTTTGGATGGTGGGTGGAAAAAACATGGTCTGAGAGGAGAACATGCTAAACACTAAGCCACCATGCCACCCTCCATATTACCCCATGCCATATTAAATAATTGATTCATCCATTATCTCACATAGACACACTATATGGGGCAATTATGAGCGTTCAATTAACCTTGATCCATGTTTTTGGACTGTGGGAGGAAACCGGAGAACCCAGAGGAAACCCATCCGGACACGGGGAGAACATGGAAACTCCACCCAGATTGGGATTTGAACCGGGAGTCCCTAGCTCTGAGAGGAGAACATGCTAACCACTAAGCCACTGTGCCACCCTGATTACAGCATATTAAATAATTTATTTATTCATTATCTTCCACTTCATCCTCTACTGGGGTCACGGGGGGGCCCATCTATGCCCATCTAGGGGAAAACGTTTCGGGTGCTGGGCAGATAAACCCAGGACAGGACACCAATCTATCACTGTACACACACTCACTCACACAAACACACTCTATATGGGGCAATTTAGGCATTCAATTGACCTTGATCCATGTTTTTGGACTGTGGGAGGATACCGGAGAACCCGGAGGAAACCCACACGGACACGGGGAGAACATGGAAACTCCACCCAGATTGGGATTCGAACCTGAATCCCCAGCACTGAGAGGAGAACATGCTAACCACTAATCCACCGTGCCGCCCTGCAACAAAAACAGTTATGTCTTTTTTATGTTGTAACAATATAAGCACATTAAAATATATTGCTTCTGTTATAAATGCTAAAAGTCAGGGTCAAGGTTTAGGTTATATATTTTAACATGTTGTTAAAGCTGTGACTTCATTTCTCGTTAATAATCTAACTAATCTAACTAAATCAGTTCGGGTGTTTTTCCGATTCTGGATGTTTTATTGTCGTACTGTTTAGTCATTAACCTGACGTCATTAAATTAAATGTCTACAGTAAGTAATTAAAACCAAGGCTGTCTCAGGAGGTTTATAGGCAAAGTACAATGAGTTAAAGGTGTAAGTGTAAAGGCTATGGGTAAACCATAACGCATCGACAGTCTGTAGTTAACGTGACATCGTCTGTAAGTTAATTACAGTTTTATATTCAGCACATGATGAGAAAGTGTCAGAAGGGCTTTTAAATTCATCCATTATCTTCCGCTTTATCCTCTACTAGGGTCACGGGGGGGGTTCCCCATGCCCATCCAGGGGAGAACGTTTCGGGCGCTGGGCAGATACACCCAGGACAGGACACCAATCTATAACTGTACACACATTCACTCACCCACACACACTCTATATGGGGAAATTTGGAGCATTTAATTGACCTTGAATCATGTTTTGGACTGTGGGAGGAAACCTATGTGGACACGGGGAGAACATGGGAACTCCACCCAGATCGGGATTCGAACCGGGAATCCCTAGTGCTGAGAGGAGAACATGCTAAACACTAAGCTACCTTAATTATTTTACAGTCTCTTTTTTTTTTTTTTTTTTGCTTAATTAATAGATTAACACTGGTAGCAACCGTGGCTTAGTGTGGCATCCTGTCCTGGGTGTATCTGCCCAGCTCCCGAAACGTTCTCCCCTGGATGGGCATGGGGAACCCCTGCGTCCCTAGTAGAGGATTAAGAGGAAATTAATAAACGAATAAACATATTGAAAAAGCACTGGGATCCATAACCAAGTACCCAATCCCAAGCACCCATATTAAGTATCTCAGTCACTCACATTAAAGGGTCACATGTGTCCACTCTATTAGACGCATCTACGTTGTCGCGCTTCATTGTGAATTTAAAATCAGAAATGGTATGTGTTCTTGCACTAAAATCCTAGCTGTGCTGCGCAAAGATGTTTTATGCTGATTTATGGCAAACTATTCACGCTGGCGGCGGCACGTGGCTTAGTGGTTAGCACGTTCGCCTCTCAGAGCTAGGGATTCGCGGTTCGAATCCCCATCTGGGTGGAGTTTCCATGTTCTCCCCGTGTCTGCGTGGGTTTCCTCCGGGTTCTCCGGTTTCCTCCCACAGTCCAAAAACATGGATCAAGTCAATTCATTCATTCATTATCTCCCGCTTTATCCTCTATTAGGGTCGCGGTGGGGTTCCCCATGCCCATCCAGGGGAGAACTTTTCGGGCGCTGGGCAGATACACCCAGGACAGGGCGCCAATCCATCGCTGGGATCAAGTCAATTGAATTCTCAAAATTGCCCCATATAGAGTGTGCCTGTTTGAGTGAGTGTGTGCCCAGCAATGGATTAACACCCTGTCCTGGGTCTCTCTGCCCAGCTCCCGGAATGTTCTCCCCTGGATGGGCATGGGGAACCCCTGCGTCCCTAGTAGAGGATTAAGAGAAAATTAATAAACAAATAAACATATTGAAAAAGCACTGGGATTCATAAAGAAGTACCCAATCCCATGCACCCTTATTAATTCCTTATTAATCAGGTATCTCAGTCACTCACATTAAAGGGTCACATGTGTCCACTCTATTAGACGCATCTACGTTGTCGCTCTTCATTGTGAATTTAAAATCAGAAATGGTATGTGTTGTTGCACTAAAATCCTAGCTGTGCTGCGCAAAGATGTTTTATGCTGATTTATGGCAAACTATTCACGCTGGCACTCGGTGCTTTAATGCTGTGACTCTGTTACACATGTGAGCAGAGAATTACATTCAGGAAATAAATCAAATAAATTCGTTTATATCACTCAATTAGCTTCATAATGTGGTTGCATCTATAGTTTAAGGTTTATTTGATAGCTCTTATATTAAAAGAAGCTCGTCTTTTACTTATTGGGTAACAGATCGAAGCTTTTGAAACAACTCATTGTGAAATGTTTCAGTGATTTGGGTTTTTCGGGAAAGCCACGCTTCTCTTTTTGTATCAGTGGGCTGTGGTTTACCGGTCAGATGGTTTCATATGATAGGACTGCTGACATGGCAGAAAGAAAGAACAGGGCAGCACATCACAATGCACGATAAAATCCCAAATCACAGTTTTTAACAAAAAAAATCAACTGAAATAGATCCATCCATCCATTATCTTCTGCTTTATCCTCTACTAGGGTCGTGGGGGGATAAACCCAGAACAGGGTGCCTCTAACGCTGGGCACACACTCACTCACACACAAACTCTATATGGGGCAATTTGGAGAATTCAATTAACCTTGATCCATGTTTTTGGACTGTGGGAGGAAACCGGAGAACCCGGAAGAAACCCACACAGACACGGGGAGAACATGGGATTCAAACCGGGAATCCCTAGCGCTGAGAGGAGAACATGCAAACCACTAAGCCATCGTGCCGCCCATTATTATTATAATTCATTCATTCATTATCTCCCACTTTATCCTCTACTAGGGTCGCAGTGGGGTTCCCCATGCCCACCCAGGACAGGGCGCCAATCCATCGCTGGACACACACTCACTCACACAGACACACTCTATATGGGGCAATTTGCAGAATTCAATTGACTTGATCCATGTTTTTGGACTGTGGGAGGAAACCGGAGAACCCGGAGGAAACCCACGCGGACACGGGGAGAACATGGAAACTCCACCCAGATGGGGATTCGAACCGGGAATCCCTAGTGCTGAGAGGAGAACGTGCTAACCACTAAATCATCGTGCCGCCCTAAATTATAAAAATAATAATAATAATTATTATTATTATTATTATATTTTCTTGTACAAACGTCCCTAGAAGTTACTAATAAAGGGAAAAAAATCAAAGCCATCCAGTAAGCTGAAGTCCTGCAGACAGACAAAGGGGCCCATGGAAAATGCCATGCATTTAAATCAGGGGTTTATATGGCATCTCACAGTAGACAAATTTACACAGGATTAGTGTTGCATTGTATGAAAATAAAAGCTTTAATAACAGACAATGATGTACTTCATTTCCGAAGACAGAAAATGTGCACTTGGTAATATTTAACATGGAACCGGCCACTTCCCTTTTTTAAATTGAGAAGTTTTTTTTTCTATGAATCGTTTTATGAATCGTTTAAAGAATGAATGGTGAAGAACGACTTCAGTGGACATGGAGGTATGACCAAATGCATGTGGGAAAATATGTGAGATATGTGTGTTCCTCATTCAATTTCCTTTTTCATAATCACTCGATATGTACCCTCGTTGCTTATGCCAGTCGACATAGCTATACCAGCAGCTACTATTTTCCAGCATATAATCTGCAAAAATCAACAATATTGTTTGCAAAAATCCATCTATCCATTATCTTCCGCTTTATCCTGTACTAGGGTCACAGGGGGGGCGTTCTCCATGCCCATCCAGGGGAGAACGTTTCGGGCGCTGGGCAGATATACCTAGGACAGGACGCCAATCTATCACTCAAACAGACAGACACACTCTATATGGGGCAATTTGGAGAATTCAATTGACCTTGATCCATTTTTTGGACTGTGGGAGGAAACCGGAGAACCCGGAGGAAACCCACGCGGACACGGGGAGAACATGGAAACTCCACCCAGATTGGGATTCGAACCGGGGATCCCTAACGATGAAAGGAGAACATGTTAACCACTAAGCCACCGTGCTCCCCTATATATATATATATATATATATATATATATATATATATATATATATATATATATATATATATATATATATATATATATATATATATACATCCATCCATCCATCCATCCATCCATTATGTACTAGGGTCGCGGGGGGGTTCCCCATGCCCATCCAGGGGAGAACGTTTTGGGTGCTGGGCTGATACACCCAGGACAGGACGCCAATCTATCACTGGACACTCAAACAGACAGACACACTCTATATGGGGCAATTTAGAGAATTCCATTGACCTTGATCCATGTTTTTGGGCTGTGGGAGGAAACCGGAGAACCCGGAGGAAACCCACGCAGACACGGGGAGAACATGGAAACTCCACCCAGATTGGGATTCGAACCGGGGATCCCTAGCACTCAGAGGAGAACATGCTAACCACTAATTCACCGTGCCAACCCAGTATATACTGTATATATATATATATATATATATATAATTTTAACCCGTGTGAGTGAGTGTGTGCCCAGCGATTGATTGGCGCCCTGTCCTGGGTCTATCTGCCCACCACCCGAAACGTTCTCCCCTGGATGGGCATGGGGAACCCCACCGCGACCCTAATAGAGGATAAAGCGGGAGATAATGAATGAATGAATGAATTTTAACCCTAATAATGCCAAGTCACCATTAGTGAACAGCACAGTCCATGTGGCCACTCATTCACCTTCTTCAAAGAGGAATTGGACTGAGTGAAAGCAAAACTGCACATGCTCGCATCCTTCCTTTTTTTTTGATCTTCTACTTGGTTCTGCATCCGGAGAGAGGAAACACTGAGCAACCACTGTATGGTGTATCATGTGGTGTGGTGCAGAATAATCCATTCACCAAACCACAGATCCTCTAACTTGTCTCACTTCACGGTCAAAACGGATATCAGACTTTTAGGATTTGGAAAAGAAGTTGGGGGTGGCACAGTGGCTTAGTGGTTAGCATGTTCTCCTCTCAGCACTAGGGATTCCCATTTCAAATCCCCATCAGAGTGGAGTTTCCATGTTCTCCCCGTGTCCGCGTGGGTTTCCTCTGGGTTCTCCGATTTCCTCCCACAGTCCAAAAACATGGATCAAGGTCAATTGAATTCTCCAAATTGCCCCATATAGAGTGTGTCTGTGTGAATGAATGTGTATCCAGCGATGGATTGGCGTCCTGTCCTGGGTGCCCAGCGTCTGCCCAGCGCCCGAAACGTTCTCCCCTGGATGGGCATGGGGAACCCCACCGCGACCCTAATAGAGGATGAAGCAGAAGATAATGGATGGATGGATGGATGGAAAAGAAGTTGAGATGTCTTTTAATATACTAATTAAATACTAATTTAAAGTTTAAATTCAAACTTTTAATATATTGCACTTAAAATACATTCATTAATTCATTATCTTCCACTTAATCCTCTGCTGGTGGGGGTTCCCAATGCAAATGCAGGGCAGAATGTTTCAGGCGCCAATCCAATCACTGGACACACACTCACTCACACAAACACACTCTATATGGGGCAATTTGGAGCATTTAATTGACCTTGATCCATGTTTTTGGGCTGTGGGAGGAAACCATTCATTCATTCATTCATTATCATTATCCGCTTTATCCTCTATTAGGGTCGCAGTGGGGTTCCCCATGCCCATCCAGGGGAGAACGTCTCAGGCGCTGGGCAGATAGACCCAGGACAGGGCGCCAATCCATCGCTGGGCACACACTCACTCACACAGACACACACTATATGGGGCAATTTTGAGAATTCAATTGACTTGATCCATGTTTTTGGACTGTGGGAGGAAACCGGAGAACCCGGAGAAAACCCAAGCAGACACGGGGAGAACATGGAAACTCCAGCCAGATGGGGATTCGAACCGGGAATCCCTAGCGCTGAGAGGCGAACATGCCAACCACTAAGCCACCGTGCCGCCGGGGAGGAAACCAAAGAACCCGATATCCACACAGGGAGAACATGGAAACTCCACCCAGTTTGGTATTCGAACCAGGATCTCTAGCATTAAGAGACGAATTAGCTAACCACTAAGCCACTGTGCCTCCTAATTATTTTACTCAATTAATTATTTTTGCTTAATTATTTCATGGACATTGACATTATTAATCAAATCTCCGTTTATTAAGATACTCAGTTTGCTTCTAATTTTCAAAAAACCCTACTGAAAGTCAATAATATGTTCATCCATTTTCTTCTGCTTCATCCTCTATTAGGGTCCCAGGGGGGCGTTCCCCATGCCCATCTAGGAGAGAACATTTCAGACCCTGGGCAAATATACCAGTACATTCTATCACACACACAGACTATCCATCCATTATCTTTATCCTATATTAGGGTCGCGTGGGGGTTCCCCATTCCCATCCAGGGGAGAACGTTCCGGGGGCTGGGGCAGATACACCCAGGACAGGGCGCCAATCTATTGCTGGGCACACACACAGACTATATAAGGGCAATTTAGAGCAGCAAATTTCCTTAAATCCATGTGTGTGTGTGAGTGTGTGCCCAGCGATGGATTGGCCTCCTGTCCTGGGTTTATCTGCCTAGCACCCGAAATGTTCTCCCCTGAATGGGCACCCCACCCGCCCCCCCCCCCAACCCTAGTCGTGAATGAATGAATGAATGAATGAATGAATATATAGCTAATGAAAAGTGAAATGAAACTTTCCATTCTTCTTGTGAAAGCCCTCTTCAGTGATTTGTCTGTCTGGATTTCCCAAACTATTTTTGTCACCAGTGGCAAAATTGCATCACCTTAAAACATGATGATCGAATCCTTTGTGAGAGCCAATTTTTGCAATTTCATGTTCCGTTATGGAACGCTTCCGTTCTCTTAGCAAGTTCTCCTTTTTTGGGATATATAAAGTGAGGGAATCCGGGGAGCTGGATCATTCAGGCTTTCAGATCTGCATTAGGAAACGAGACGCGCAGCTGGACAAACAGACTCATCATGCATTTCAACCAGAAGACGAGAATCCTCGCTGTCGTCAGCATCATTGTGTGCATCGCTATCATGGGCGCAAGTAAGTACAGACTTAAAACGAGATTAAATGAGGGACTAGAACAATTTAGCCTAATTAAAAAAAGAAGCCAGATCAGATAACGATCAGGTTTAGATTAAACTACAGTACAGTGTAGCTGGTTTCTCCTTAACTACTGATTTGTGTTGTTCTCTCATTAGTAAGTCGCTTTGGATAAAAGCATCTGCTACGTGACTAAATGTAATGTACATGTAATTAATTTGTGTTTTTTTGCAAGTGATTAATCGATTCTATTATTCTTGTGCACATGCTGATAATAAACCTGATGTATACTGTAGATGTAAATCTGATATTTGGACATCCCTGGGCAAGTTCCATGTGCAAATGATTTATTATAAGTATTATAAATCAGTAAAAGTGGGTGGCATGCTGGCTTAGTGGTTAGCATGTTCTCCTCTCAGTGCTGGGAATCCAGGTTCGAATCCCAGTCTGGGTGGAGTCTCCATGTTCTCTCCGTGTCCGCATGGGTTTCCTCCAGAATCCAAAACATGGATTCATAGTAATATTCCATCCATCCATTATATTCCGCATTTTCCTCTATTAGGGTGGCGGGGGGGGGGGGGGGGGGGGCAATTTACATGGGGCAATTGGTAGAATTTAATTGACTTGATCTATGTTTTTGGACTGTGGGAGAAAACATGGGGAGAACATGGAAACTCCACCCAGATGGGGATTCGAACCTGAATCCCTAGAGCTAAGAGGAGAACATGCTAACCACTAAGCTACCGTGCAGCCCTCATAGTAATATTGAATGCTCCAAATTGCCCCATATAGTGTGTGGGTCTGTGTGAGCCCAGTGACAAACATGCGCCCACCCTGAATTCCATAAGTAGAATAAGAAACTTCATACACATGGGGGGGGGGGTATACCTGAAAGTTTTCATTTATGGTGAATAATATTCCCTAAAGCAGGAAAGCAGTGATGGTTTAATGCCAAACGCTCATCATTATGAGACGTTCCACTCTAGGAGGGTGATGGTGGATTGACTTATGATAATTAGGATATGTAAAAAATATTTGGTGGCACTTATATAATATTTCGACTTGCTTTCTTTTTCTTTCAGATGGTCAGAATAAAAAAGCCCAATGCTGCACAGAGGTTTCAGTGGAGAACATCAGCGCACCCATAACTGGCTTCCAGCTGCAGAAAAAGAACCTTCCATGTGTCAAAGCAGTCATGTAAGTCGTTCTGTATCATGCCAGGTGTTTTACTGGCTCATTATAAAAACACAGATAACGTTACCAGTGTGGTAACGTTTTAGGAAGACATAAGATCCTAAAAAACTGTTTCTCCCCTTAGTTTCTTTACAACTGAAGGTCCGAAATGCAGCCACTGGAGGGAGAGCTGGGTGGTTGAGAAGGTCAGGGAGCTCAGGAAACTGCAGGGCATTGAGTAAGTATTAAAGATGAAACTATTCATTATCTTCCTCTTTATTCTCTGCTGGAGAATGTGTGTGTGTGGGGTGGGGGCATTCCCCATGCCCATCCAAAAGAGCAAATACCCTCAGGACAGGGTGCCAATTGTGGGAGGAATCCCACACCAACATGGGAGTACCAATGGAAACTCCACTCAGATCGGGATACAAACCTGGATCCCCAGCACTGAGAGGAGAACATGCTAACCACTAAGCCACCATTTAAGCAATTAGTCAGAGATGCCCCATATTGTCCATCTTAATTAAAATGTGCATCCATCCATTGTCTTCCACTTTATCCTCTAATAGGGTCGCGTGGGGGGGGGGTTCCCCATGCCCATCCAGGGGAGAACGTCTCGGGCTCAGGGCAGATACACCCAGGACAGGAAGCCAATCTATCACTGTACACACTCACTCACACAGACACACTGTATATGGGGCAATTTGGAGAATTCTATTGACCTTGATCCATGCTTTTGGACTATGGGAGGAAACCGGAGAACCCGGAGGAAACCCGCGGACACGGGGAGAACATGGAAACTCCACCCAGATGGGGATTTGAACCGGGAATCCCTAACGCTGAGAGGAGAACATGCTAACCACTAAACCACCGTGCCACCATAATTAAAATGTCATCTCTCAAAATCATTTGAATATTATTAAGCTTCATTAAAACTAAAATATCTTTCTTGTGATGTTTTTTTAAAGGAAAAGTGTGAACCTGACCTCGTCCATCGCTCCGCAGACCACAGACTCATCCTAACTGATGCAAACTCTATGGATTTTTCGAATATGTCTCATGTCAATATCATGCCCTTAAAAACCTATACAGTATTTATGTAACACATAAATTATTTTTCAGTGTCGAAAAAAGGATGATATATTTATTATGATATTTATTTCTTGCTTTTAATGGATGTCCAGTGTAGAAAACATACAGAACGATGTCATTATTTAAAGATTTGTCCAGATGGTGGTTCCACTTTAGAATATAGCCATGATATGTCATTTATGGTGATTTAATTTTACCAGATTTATCTAAGTTATTTTAATTTTTAATGATCTAAGGGCTTTTTTGAAGAATAGGATTTTACAAATTGTTTAATACTAAAAGAAAGAAATAATTAAACACAATATTGCACCTTTATTCTTGTAAAACTTTTGAATGAAATAAATTCTAAGCATTATTTTGGTTCTTGAATCATTAATTACATTGCATTATGTATAGTATTGTATTGTATTGTATTTTAAAATACAAGGGTTGTTTAAAGTGTAATTCCCCACAGTTTTCCATTCATTCATTCATTCATCATCAACTTCTCAAGTCTTCATGTCAGTGTAAAACCAGTGCATGTTCTTCTGGTATAAGTTCTTTTCCTGTTTATTTAACCATGTTTTCACTGCATGAATTACGTCTTCATCTTCAAAGGGTTACAAAGCATCTTTAAGAGGCCCAAATACAGTAGATGGGGGTCTTAAGGGGCAGATTCAGGCTTTATGAGGATGAAGCAACACTGTTCAACCCAATTTGAGATGCCAGTTTTTACAGTTTATACCCTTAATTATAGCTTCATGGTGCACTGTTATTGCTCACTTAATATTGCTAAAATAAGGCCCTTTATGTTAAATAATTATTTTGTGACTTTGGTCATTGGGTTAAATAGAGCAAGACACCCGGGACACATAGCCTGACTTCCCACACTGGCCAGTGGAAAGCAACTTGAGCACGTTGAAATAGTTATCTCTTACATACTTAAGTATGTTCTTTTAATTTTATATTGATAATAGAACTTATAATAGAACTTTCTGGTGCCTGATTGATGTTTTTTGCTTTAAAGAATGTCATTTAGCAAACCAACAATGCGACTTTATATGTTTTTTCGTCAGTCTAAACAACTATCACAGAGTTAAGACTTAAACAATAATCCATCCATCCATTATCTTCCGCTTTATCCTCTACTAGGGTCGCGGAGGGGGGTTCCCCATGCCCATCCAGGGGAGAACGTTCTGGGTGCTCGGCAGATACACCCAGGACAGGGCAACAATCTATCACTGGACACACACTCACTCACACAAATACACTCTATATGGGGCAATTTGGAGAATTCAATTGACTTGATCCATGTTTTTGGACTGTGGGAGGAAACCGGAGAACCCGGAGGAAACCCACGCGGACACGGGGAGAACAACCCAGATTGGGATTCGAACCGGGAATCCCTAGTGCTGAGAGGAGAACATGCTAATCACTAAGCCACAGTGTCGCCCTTTAAACAATAATCGCAATTGCTTAAATAATCGCAGTGTAAAACAATAAAGCGTGAATTTACACAACAAAGAACAACAATGAGAGTCACCCAGGCGCTGTTCAATAGAGGCATTGGATCTCATTCAACCAATCAAATGCTCCGACGGTCTTTGTATGGGCCAATGAAAAGTGGGCTTGGCCGCCGGGGCGGGGACTGTGAGTTCTGTGGAGACGGTGCCGCCAAATTCAAAATCAGAGAGAAAGCGAGTAAACGAGCTCGAGGAGTTTACAAGTAATTTAGTCATTTACGAAGGTGAGAGGCTTTGTTTTAACATTTAAATAACTGCAATTTCCTTTATTGTAAGTGTTGTGCAACTTTACTGTTAATTAATGAACGAACAGTGTCATGGTTTTTGGAAATAGTTGCACGGAGGGTATTGTTCGTATTTTATTGTTTTTTTTTAACGCGTACGAGGCTGTAGCGAACTTTTCAAATCCTAAATGTTATAATGTTTTCCTGCAAAAATACTCTGCGCATCGTTTTATTTTTATTACCAGCTGAATGAATTTGTGTGACGTCAGAGTTCGCTGGTTAGCTGTTGTAGCTTAATAGCTACCTTACTAACTAACTAACTAACTACCAGTGAAATTGTATCTATTAAAGTATGTAAATTAGACTTTAGTAACTATGACAAAAGTTTGGCCACGCCCCCTTCCCGCTCCATTGTCTGTTTCCTCCTCTTATCATATAGATGGACTTTGTAGTTTTATAATGGCAGACTGTAGTCCATCTGTGTTCTTTGTTGTTGTTAGTCCCCTGTTGGTTCTATGTTCTCTGTTGGTCAGCACATCACAGAACAGGTATCATTTGGGTGGTGGATTGTTTATTGTCAGATCTGCAGTGACACTGATGCAGTGAGGGGGTTCTAGTGCAGCAGTGCTTCTGGAGTTTCATTTAAACACCTCAGTGACACTGCTGGGATAGGACTAATGCACCAACCAGATAATCCCTGCTCTGTGGGGGTACTATTGGGGTCCTGACCATTAGAACAGAGTAAAGGGGACGTACACAGTATGTACTGTAGAACACACACAGATGGACTACAGAATGGAATTGTAGAACTACAAAGAACATCTTTACAGGACGTGGAAATGAGAACATGGACGATAAGAGGAGCAAAAAGGGGGGACACCTCAGTGACACTGCTGAGATAGCGCTAGGGATTCCCGTTTCGAATCTCAATCTGAGTTTCCATGTTCTCCGCTGTCTGCATGGGTTTTTCTCCAGGTTCTCCAGTTTGCTACCACAGTCCAAAAACATGGATCAAGGTCAATTGAATGTTCCAAATTGCCCCATATGGAGTGTGTCTGTGTGAGTGAGTGTGTGCCCAGCGATTGGTGCCCTGTCTTGGGTGTATCTGCCCAGCGCCCGAAACGTTCTCCTCTGGATGGGCATGGTGAACCCCACCGTGACCCTAATAGAGGATAAAGCGGAAGATAATGGATGGATATATAAAATGAATCTATGTAATATGTGAGACTAATATAATATTTAAGGAAGTGCAGAAAGAAGGATGTGTAACTAATAAAGTGGCCAGTGGGTATATAATATTGTGGTTCCGTTATTAAACAGTGGTTTAAATACGTAATTTATTTAAAATGTTGAAATGCCTTTACTATTTTGCAGTCTTTACGCTCCAATCTGCTGACATGTCTTCTGCTATCCTGAGTGGCGTCAGTGGGTTTGGCTCCTCAGTGCCCGGCATGTGGCGCTCCCACAGCGTGCTCTCCGAATCGGAACCCGAGAGCTCCCCCGAGGCCGCGCAGCAGTTTCGGAAGTTGCGCTCCTCCAGCTCACTGAGTTCCCTTCGCTTGTCCCTGAGAAAACGGCTGCCACTTAAATCAGTGCAGCCCGACAGCAGCATCTCTGAGAATCACACCAGCGAGTCTCTCGAGATCAACAAGAAGACGAGTGCTGTGACCCAGATGAAGCGCACTGCTAAGAACTCCATCGGTCACGCTTATCAGGTCTGTTGCCTCTCAGATAATCATCACAGCAAAGCAGATAGTATACACTCAGAGTATTTTGAAATGGAACTGGCTGTTTAGAAATGTTTTTATTTTTTAAATTGTTTTATTATTCCCCTCAGAAAATCCAAAAAAGTATGACGTCACGTGAAGACTACCTGGTCAGGACACCGTGCAGAATCCCAGAGGGAGATGAGAACCAGAGTGCAGCTGTAGATAAACACACTCCCAAACGCAAAGCTGGGACCCCTGGTCGCACACCAAGATCAGGAGCTAAGCACGTCCCCCGTGTGACTGGCACCCCACAGAACAGTGAGGCGGCTGTGAGGACGGTGCGGACGGGCGGCACCAGGAGGCAGTTGGTACGCATGGCAGCACTGAGGAGTCCTTTTGCGTCACCCAACACGATGAACCGACGCAGGTAAACAATGTGGATTCGGGTGTTTAGGGTAGTTTAACACGGGCCTTGTTTTTAGTACATCTTTGTTTGCTCCATCCCCATCCAGGGGAGAACGTTTTGGACGCTGGGCAGATACACCCAGGACAGGGCGCCAATCCATCACTGGGCACATTAACTTACACAGACACACACATGGGGCAATTTAGAGCATTCATTTGACTTTCAACTGGCAGACCTGTCTTTGGATCTATACACACTGGTGCTGAATATATTTTGTTTCTTCACAGGCAGTTGGATCTAGAGCTGGACAGCATAGCAGCGGGCCTTGGAAAACTTAAACGTCTGTCGCAGGCCTTCAATGATGTCATTGGAAGAGATGAGCGGTAACACATTTATACTGTATATGGAACTCAATAATAGACTGGTCACATGATTGAATTGCTTTTATTATTTATTCATGCATTTGCCAGTAGTCATGAAATATTTAAAAATGCCTAAATAGACAGTGGACACAAAGGTAAACACAAAGTTCTGTCTGTCCCCGCCACCCCCACTAAAGGATGGACTAATATTTCATTAAGTCATTGCCATTTATAGTTAGATTTTTAGTGAGTGTCTGTGTGTGTGTATATATATATTCATTCATTATCTCCCGCTTTTTATCCTCTAGTAGGGTCGCAGTGGGGTTCCCCATGCCCTTCCAGGGGAGAAAATTTCGGGTGCTGGGCAAATAGACCCAGGACAGGGCACCAATCTATCACTGGACACACACACACACTATATATGGGGCAATTTGGAGAATTCAATTGACCTGATCCATGTCTTTGGACTGTGGGAGGAAACCGGAGAACCCGGAGGAAACCCACGCGGACACGGGGAGAACATGGAAACTCCACCCTGATTGGGATTCGAACCTGGAATCCCTAGTGCTGAGAGGAGAACGTGTTAACCACTAAGCCACCGTGCCGCCGCATATATATATATATAATTTGTCTACTATGTTTGCACATATAGGAATTTGTCTCCATTTAACCCATTTGTGCAGTTACACACACACACACACACACACACTGGTTACATGAGCATATGTGTTGGGCATATGCGGTGGGCAGCCCTGCATAAGGCGCCTGGGAGCAATTGGTGTTAGTTGCCATGGACACTTCAGCCATAGTACTTCATGGACCCGGGAATCAAACCAGGGACCTTCAGGTCGCACAAGCCTACGACTGCCCCATTGAGGGGGCCTACAATATACTTACAACAGTACAGTACAGTGAGTTCTGCCATATAAGGGTTATATATTATTTCTATGATGGAATAGGTGTTTAAGTTTAGTCTCTATCAGATCGTAAGTATTTAGCCTTTAATATAGTTAATGCAGCACAACTCTTTCCTTTTAGAGGGTCGCTGTTAAAGAAAAGCTGATTGGCTGATAGGTTGTTTTCATGTTGGAGTGAAATGGTTTAATACACTGAGCCACTTGTAACTTGAGAGTCTTTGGTTCTGTGGGTCAGTGGAGCTTGTGTGTTTCTCTTATCTGTTCTGGGTTCTGCGCCCCTCCCTCCAGCATTCCATTCATAACTCGTTTCCCGCTGAGATTTTCAAACCCCCAAGAAAACGTTATGAAGGCGGTTCGGGTCTGTTTCCGCTCGACGGACTGATTCTCCATTGTCCAGCTGCCACAAATTTACTGATACAGAATCCGAGGCTTTTTAAGAGAAAGAAATAAACTATACAGTAGCAGTCATAAGTTTGGCCACGCCCCCTTCTTACTCCATTGTCCATTTCCTCCTCTTATCATATAGATGGACTTTGTAGTTTTATAATTGCAGACTGTAGTCCATCTGTGTTCTTTGTTGTTGTTAGTCCCCTGTTGGTTCTCTGTTCTCTGTTGGTCAGAACATCACAGAACAGGTATCATTTGGGTGGTGGATTGTTTATGGTCAGTTCTGCAGTGACACTGATGCAGTGAGGGGGTTTTAGTGCAGCAGTGCTGCTGGAGTTTCATATAAACACCTCAGTGACACTGCTGGGATAGGACTAATGCACCCACCCAATAATACCTGCTCTGTGGTGATTAGAGAACAGAGTAAAGGGGACGTACACAGTATGTACTGTAGTCCACAAACAAACAGTCTGGAATTGTAGAACTACAAACTCCATCTTTACAGAAAGTGGAACTGAGAACATGGAGAATAAGTGGAGGCGTGTCCAAACTTTTGCCTCATACTTTATGTTTAAAGATAAAATAGTATGTTGATAGAGAACAGTCTCCTTCTCCTCATTTGTATTCGGTGTACATTTTGCCCTCTGACATTTTCGGCTTTGTGGCCTTTTAGACAGAAGAGGCTTAAAAAAATCTTAATAGGACAAACGTCCAGCTGTGTGGCAGATGTTCAGTGACCTTTTTTTGTCAGGCACTGGAAGAGCTCGACCTCTGAAAGTTCAGGACAGGTCTCAACCCTCTCATTCTGATGTTTCAATTGTAGTCTGGTACATTTTAGTTGAAAAATCATCAAATCTCAATGACGTGTCTGAGTATAAGGAAGTCTTTGTTGTGCATCATAAACAATAGTTGTCCAAACATCCTTTACCCTCTACTTGGGTTGCGGTGGAGTTCCTCATGCCCATCCAGGGGGGAACGTTTCAGGCGCTGGGCAGATACACCCAGGACAGGGTGTCAATCCATCACTTGGCACACACACCATATGGGGCAATTTAGAGCATACAATTTCAGGCGGACACGGGGAGAACATAGAAACTCCACTCAGATTGAGATGTCCAGCGCTGAGAGGAGAACATGCTAACCACATCCGAGCTGAAATACTTCAATAATGTGGTGGATTTAAATATGATCATGTTAAAGGTCTACGAATTAAAAGTTTTGTTTATGGTAGATATGTTAAAGGTAGAACCATGTCCTAACCTACGTTTCGTTTTGCTAGCAGAAAACTCAGGTACTCAGTGCTGGAGTAACGGCTTCAAGGTAAAGATCTGGAGGCAAACGGAACCCGATGCATGAGCGCTGAATGTATTAACTACACGGTCCCTCGCGCAGGCTGTCCTCACATTTTAACATGGATTAATGCTGTTACACGCCACGTCTGTCCAAGCTGCATGCGCTACTTCATCTAAATCCTGATCAGGTTCTTTAAAGGCAGGAGGACTGTCATTACATACATCCATTATCTCCCGCTTTATCCTCTAGTAGGGTCGTGTGGGGGTTCCCCATGCCCACCCAGGGAAGAACGTCTCGGGCGCTGGGCAGATACACCCAGGACAGGACGCCAATCTATCACTGGGCACACACTCACTCTCACACACATTCTATATGGGGCAATTTAGAGAACTCAATTGACTTGGTTTTTGGACTCTGGGAGAGGAATCCCACACGGGGGACACGGGGAGAACATGGAAACTCCACCCAGATTGGGATTCGAACCGGGAATCCCTAGCCCTGAGAGGAGAACATGCCAACCACTAAGCCACCGTGCTTAGAGTCTCGATAAGGTTCCCCATGTGCATCAGGGGAGAACGTTTCGATAATGATAATGAAGAGTGATAATGACGGGGGTGGGGGGGGGGGGTACTGTGACACCTCTTATTACTCCAAGACTGGAACAGTAATGGGCATTAGGTGGTCGACTATCTTGGACTGAGGGAGCAATGATGTTTATGAAGCTGAGCGTTCTGAAGGGAGTCCATGCTGCTCCGAGCTGTGCAGATCGTTTGATCAGGCCTGTTCTCTCGCCTTCATGCCACTTATACACGCGGACACGGGGAGAACATGGGAACTCCACCCAGATTGGGATTCAAACCGGGAATCCCTAGCACTGAGAGGAGAACATGCTAACCACTAAACCACCGTGCCGCCCTACTTTCATTACAGTGTTTTCTAATACGTTAGGAGCTGGAAGATACATTTAGTCCATTTTCTGAGAGAGAGTGATGCTGATTGTATGGTAATATTTAATTACACTATAATAGTTGTGTGTGTTGTTCGTTAGTCACACTGCTCTCAGTAGAAAAGCACCATTAATATCAAATACGGTCTAATTTTCACTGTTTTTCCACAATATATACATAAAAAAAGCACAATGACGTTATTTACTGCAATTTCTGGCCTTCAGACATAAAGCACAGCATTCTTATCAATGAACCCAGTTCAGATGGGGTGGTAGTTCAGTGGTTGGTGAGTTAGGGATATTAATCTGAAGGTTGTGGGTTCAAATCCCAGGTTCTCTGAAGTTGACAGTGTGGGTTCTTTATCCCTCATTGCTCTGGGGGTGCTATATGGCCGACCCTGTATTCTAACCCCAACCACATTGAGATACTTTGTCCATTTTAACCTTGTTCTCCAGTTTCCTTCCACAGTCCAAAATCATGGACTCAAGGTGAATTGGCCCTCTCAAACTTGCCCTGTGTGTCTGTGTCTCTGTGTGTGTCTGTGTCTCTGTGTGTGTCTGTCTTTCTGTCTCTCTGTGTGTCTGTCTTTCTGTCTCTCTGTGTGTGTCTGTCTTTCTGTCTCTCTGTGTGGGTCTGTCTCTCTGTGTGTGTCTGTCTTTCTGTCTCTGTGTGAGTCTGTCTTTCTGTCTCTCTATGTGGGTCTGTCTCTCTGTGTGTGTCTGTCTTTCTGTCTCTGTGTGGGTCTGTCTTTCTGTCTCTGTGTGAGTCTGTCTTTCTGTCTCTGTGTGAGTCTGTCTTTCTGTCTCTGTGTGAGTCTGTCTTTCTGTCTCTGTGTGGGTCTGTCTTTCTGTCTCTGTGTGGGTCTGTCTTTCTGTCTCTCTGTGTGGGTCTGTCTTTCTGTCTCTCTGTGTGGGTCTGTCTTTCTGTCTCTCTGTGTGGGTCTGTCTTTCTGTCTCTGTGTGAGTCTGTCTCTCTGTGTGGGTCTGTCTTTCCGTCTCTCTGTGTGTGTCTGTCTTTCCGTCTCTCTGTGTGTGTCTGTCTTTCCGTCTCTCTATGTGGGTCTGTCTCTCTGTGTGTGTCTGTCTTTCTGTCTCTCTGTGTGTGTGTGTCTTTCTGTCTCTGTGTGTGTGTGTCTTTCTGTCTCTGTGTGAGTCTGTCTTTCTGTCTCTGTGTGAGTCTGTCTTTCTGTCTCTGTGTGAGTCTGTCTTTCTGTCTCTGTGTGGGTCTGTCTTTCTGTCTCTCTGTGTGGGTCTGTCTTTCTGTCTCTCTGTGTGTGTCTGTCTTTCTGTCTCTGTGTGAGTCTGTCTCTCTGTGTGTGTCTGTCTTTCTGTCTCTCTGTGTGTGTCTGTCTTTCCGTCTCTCTATGTGGGTCTGTCTCTCTGTGTGTGTCTGTCTTTCTGTCTCTCTGTGTGTGTCTGTCTTTCCGTCTCTCTATGTGGGTCTGTCTCTCTGTGTGTGTCTGTCTTTCTGTCTCTCTGTGTGTGTCTGTCTTTCTGTCTCTCTATGTGGGTCTGTCTCTCTGTGTGAGTCTGTCTTTCTGTCTCTGTGTGAGTCTGTCTTTCTGTCTCTGTGTGAGTCTGTCTTTCTGTCTCTGTGTGGGTCTGTCTTTCTGTCTCTCTGTGTGGGTCTGTCTTTCTGTCTCTCTGTGTGGGTCTGTCTTTCTGTCTCTCTGTGTGTGTCTGTCTTTCTGTCTCTCTATGTGGGTCTGTCTCTCTGTGTGTGTCTGTCTTTCTGTCTCTGTGTGGGTCTGTCTTTCTGTTTCTCTATGTGGATCTGTCTTTCTGTCTCTCTGTGTGGGTCTGTCTTTCTGTCTCTCTGTGTGAGTCTGTCTTTCTGTCTCTCTGTGTGGGTCTGTCTTTCTGTCTCTCTGTGTGGGTCTGTCTTTCTGTCTCTCTGTGTGTGTCTGTCTTTCTGTCTCTCTATGTGGGTCTGTCTCTCTGTGTGTGTCTGTCTTTCTGTCTCTGTGTGGGTCTGTCTTTCTGTTTCTCTATGTGGGTCTGTCTCTCTGTGTGTGTCTGTCTTTCTGTCTCTGTGTGGGTCTGTCTTTCTGTCTCTCTGTGTGGGTCTGTCTTTCTGTCTCTCTGTGTGTGTCTGTCTTTCTGTCTCTCTATGTGGGTCTGTCTCTCTGTGTGTGTCTGTCTTTCTGTCTCTCTGTGTGTGTCTGTCTTTCTGTCTCTCTATGTGGGTCTGTCTCTCTGTGTGTGTCTGTCTTTCTGTCTCTGTGTGAGTCTGTCTTTCTGTCTCTGTGTGAGTCTGTCTTTCTGTCTCTGTGTGGGTCTGTCTTTCTGTCTCTCTGTGTGGGTCTGTCTTTCTGTCTCTCTGTGTGGGTCTGTCTTTCTGTCTCTCTGTGTGTGTCTGTCTTTCTGTCTCTCTATGTGGGTCTGTCTCTCTGTGTGTGTGTGTCTTTCTGTCTCTGTGTGGGTCTGTCTTTCTGTCTCTCTATGTGGGTCTGTCTCTCTGTGTGTGTCTGTCTTTCTGTCTCTGTGTGGGTCTGTCTTTCTGTCTCTCTATGTGGGTCTGTCTCTCTGTGTGTGTCTGTCTTTCTGTCTCTGTGTGAGTCTGTCTTTCTGTCTCTGTGTGAGTCTGTCTTTCTGTCTCTGTGTGGGTCTGTCTTTCTGTCTCTGTGTGGGTCTGTCTTTCTCTGTCTCTGTGTGTGTCTGTCTTTCTGTCTCTGTGTGGGTCTGTCTTTCTGTCTCTCTATGTGGGTCTGTCTCTCTGTGTGTGTCTGTCTTTCTGTCTCTGTGTGAGTCTGTCTTTCTGTCTCTGTGTGAGTCTGTCTTTCTGTCTCTGTGTGGGTCTGTCTTTCTGTCTCTGTGTGGGTCTGTCTTTCTCTGTCTCTGTGTGGGTCTGTCTTTCTCTGTCTCTGTGTGGGTCTGTCTTTCTGTCTCTCTGTGTGGATCTGTCTTTCTGTCTCTCTATGTGGGTCTGTCTCTCTGTGTGAGTCTGTCTTTCTGTCTCTGTGTGAGTCTGTCTTTCTGTCTCTGTGTGAGTCTGTCTTTCTGTCTCTGTGTGGATCTGTCTTTCTGTCTCTCTGTGTGGGTCTGTCTTTCTGTCTCTCTGTGTGGGTCTGTCTTTCTGTCTCTCTGTGTGGGTCTGTCTTTCTGTCTCTCTGTGTGGGTCTGTCTTTCTGTCTCTCTGTGTGGGTCTGTCTTTCTGTCTCTCTGTGTGGGTCTGTCTTTCTGTCTCTCTGTGTGGGTCTGTCTTTCTGTGTATGTCTGTCTTTCTGTCTCTCTGTGGGTGTCAATCTGTCCTTTCTGTCTGTGTGTTTCCAGATTGCCCCCTTTCCCTGGTTGACCCTTGTCCTTTGTATAGTCTAGTCTAGACCCCAGTCCCATACTGAGAATGTATTTAGACACGTCCAGATTATTTGCATTACTTTCTCAGTTAAACAGTGGGGTTTCTTCAGAGCTCACTCACACTCTATAGGGGCAATTACAGCAGCCTTATAAATTACAGCAGCCTGTTATGAATTACAGCAGATTTATGAATTACAGCAGCTTGTTATGAATTACAGCAGCTTGTTATGAATTACAGCAGCCCGTTATGAATCACAGCAGCCCATTATGAATTACAGCAGCTTGTTATGAATTACAGCAGCCTGTTATGAATTACAGCAGATTTATGAATTACAGCAGCCTGTTATGAATTACAGCAGATTTATGAATTACAGCAGCTTGTTATGAATTACAGCAGCTTGTTATGAATTACAGCAGTCTGTTATGAATCACAGCAGCCCATTATGAATTACAGCAGCTTGTTATGAATTACAGCAGCCTGTTATGAATTACAGCAGATTTATGAATTACAGCAGCCTGTTATGAATTACAGCAGCCTGTTATGAATTACAGCAGATTTATGAATTACAGCAGCTTGTTATGAATTACAGCAGATTTATGAATTACAGCAGCTTGTTATGAATTACAGCAGATTTATGAATTACAGCAGCCTGTTATGAATTACAGCAGCTTGTTATGAATTACAGCAGATTTATGAATTACAGCAGCCTGTTATGAATTACAGCAGCCTGTTATGAATTACAGCAGATTTATGAATTACAGCAGCTTGTTATGAATTACAGCAGATTTATGAATTACAGCAGCTTGTTATGAATTACAGCAGATTTATGAATTACAGCAGCTTGTTATGAATTACAGCAGTCTGTTATGAATCACAGCAGCCCATTATGAATTACAGCAGCTTGTTATGAATTACAGCAGCCTGTTATGAATTACAGCAGATTTATGAATTACAGCAGCCTGTTATGAATTACAGCAGATTTATGAATTACAGCAGCTTGTTATGAATTACAGCAGATTTATGAATTACAGCAGCTTGTTATGAATTACAGCAGATTTATGAATTACAGCAGCTTGTTATGAATTACAGCAGACTGTTATGAATTACAGCAGCTTGTTATGAATTACAGCAGATTTATGAATTACAGCAGCTTGTTATGAATTACAGCAGACTGTTATGAATTACAGCAGCTTGTTATGAATTACAGCAGATTTATGAATTACAGCAGCTTGTTATGAATTACAGCAGACTGTTATGAATTACAGCAGACTGTTATGAATTACAGCAGCCTGTTATGAATTACAGCAGCCTGTTATGAATTACAGCAGATTTATGAATTACAGCAGATTTATGAATTACTGCAGATTTATGAATTACTGCAGATTTATGAATCACTGCAGCCTGTTATGAATTACAGCAGATTTATGAATTACAGCAGATTTATGAATTACAGCAGCCTGTAATGAATTACAGCAGATTTATGAATTACAGCAGATTTATGAATCACTGCAGCCTGTTATGAATTACAGCAGCCTGTTATGAATTACAGCAGATTTATGAATTACAGCGGCCTGTTATGAATTACAGCAGATTTATGAATTACAGCAGATTTATGAATTACAGCAGCCTGTTATGAATTACAGCAGATTTATGAATTACAGCAGCCTGTTATGAATTACAGCAGCCTGTTATGAATTACAGCAGATTTATGAATTACAGCGGCCTGTTATGAATTACAGCAGCCTGTTATGAATTACAGCAGATTTATGAATTACAGCGGCCTGTTATGAATTACAGCAGATTTATGAATTACAGCAGATTTATGAATTACAGCAGCCTGTTATGAATTACAGCAGCCTGTTATGAATTACAGCAGATTTATGAATTACAGCGGCCTGTTATGAATTACAGCAGCCTGTTATGAATTACAGCAGATTTATGAATTACAGCAGATTTATGAATTACAGCAGCCTGTTATGAATTACAACAGCCTTATGAATTACCTGACACTTTATTAAAGTAAACAACCTGCAGCTGACTGTTCATGTCGTCTGTACAGAACCGAGGCGATGGAGCGCTACAGAAGTACGAAGAACTCCACCCAGAGAAGCACCCGCAAATTAAACAGCGCCACCATCAGTCAGCACGGCCGCCGCATCCGGCACCGCGTGGGCAGCTGGACCGACAACGCCATCTCAACCTTACGCAAGACCACGTGATTAAACACACCGTCCTTTTAATCCCTCTAACGATAGCCGAGGTTCTGTCTCTGTAAAGACAGACGTCTCGAGTCCTAACCAGGCAGCTGTTACTGTACTAACTAAACGAGCGAGCTGCGTTAATCGCAGTTACACAGTTACAATTTTAATCCTTCACTACGACAAATGCCGCGTTAATTCTAACAGGCATGAAAATGTTCTATACGTCTGATAACAGTCCAAATTTACAGAAATAAGCACATTATTGATGGAAACTGTGTTTTAAAAACAAAAAAAGACCTTACTGTTTAACCAAAGACTATAAATAATGAAGAATATAAAATTTGGTATGTTATGAGAGCAATAATACTCTGTGTTACTAACTTTGTGCTGACGTAGCTAAACCAACACGTCGTGTTGGGAAACGTTTACTAACTAGTATTCTAGTTGTGTTTTTTTCTGTATTATCAGTCTTTATATTTAGACGTTTAGTATTAAGATATTAGTGACAATATACTGTAACAAACTGACCTTTCTCCCCGTCCTCAGTAAATAACACTATAACTGCTTCACTCTCACTGACCGTGCGAATCCACTAACGGAGGAATTTAGCAACTCTGAGTTACGGATGAGTTTAAAATATCAGAAGCTGCGATATCATGTTTTAACTGTGATTTTCATTTGTATTTTTCTCTTTAAGTTGATGTTTGTTCAAATTTCAACCTTTTCTACTGAATAAAAGCGTCTTCTGATCTTTTATCATCCGCGAGATCGCTGTGCTTTAATTAACCCGAGCTGTGAATTGTCTAAATTGTGTTTTAGATCATCCATCCATTATCTTCCACTTTATCCTCTATTAGGGTCGCGGGGGAAGGGGGGGGGGGGGTTCCCCATGTCCATCCAGGGGAGAACGTCTCGGGCACTGGGCAGATACACCCAGGACAGGATGCCGATCTATCACTGTACACACTCACTCACAAAGACACTCTATATGGGGCAATTTGGAGAATTCAATTGACCTTGATCCATGTTTTTGGACTGGGAGGAAACCCATGGGGAGAACATGGAAACTCCACCCAGATTGGGATTTGTACCGGGAATCCCTAGCGCTGAGAGGAGAACATGCTAACCACTAAGCCACGAAGATGAAGTTTCCATGTTCAAGTTTAAGTAATTTATTTATAGTGTTTTTTTAAATAGTACATCATCACAAAGCAGCTTCACAGAGTTATAAGCCTTTAAACCCCAAAGAGCAAGCTGAAGAGACAGTGGCAAGACAAAACTCCCTGTTACGTTGATATTTTAAGGAAGAACCCTTGTGAGGACCGAGGCTCAGTGTGGGACTCTTCCAACTTCAGCATCAACAGTGTAGGACAGCCATATGCAGATTGTGTGATGATCATGTGACCTGTATTTATAATCCATGTTCTCCACATGGTTTCCGGTTTCTTTCCACAGTTTAAAAACGTGAATTCAAGGTGAATTAGATGTTTTAAATTGCCCCTAGGCGGCACGGTGGCTTAGTGGTTAGCACGTTCGCCTCTCAGCGCTAGGGATTCCCGGTTCGAATCCCCATCTGAGTGGAGTTTCCATGTTCTCCCCGTGTCCGTGTGAGTTTCCTCCGGGTTCTCCGGTTTCCTCCCACAATCCAAAAACATGGATCAAGTTAATTGAGTTCTCTAAATTGCCCCATATAGAGTGTGTGAGTGTGTACCCAGCGATGGATTGGCGCCCTGTCCTGGGTGTCTGTCCAGCGCCCGAGACGTTCTCCCCTGGATGGGCATGGGGAACCCCACCGCGACCCTAATAGAGGATAAAGCGGGAGATAATGAATGAATGAATGAAATTGCCCCTATGTAAGGTATAAGTGTGAGTATTAGTGTATTGGTGTGTGCCCATGATGGATCTGCCCAGCGGCTGAAACCGTTCTTCCCAGATGGGAATGGGGACCCCGACCCCCCCCCCCTTTTAGGGTAGTATAGGATTATGCAGACGAGAGAGAATATAAAAGCAGTGGAGCTGATTCATCGTCACTTACAAAAGACTTTATTCAGCGTCACATTGAAAGTATGTACAGTTATCTACATTATCTTACACGGCAAGTGTACAACTTTGGCTCGACGACGCCAACACAACAGCAGATACCACAACACTGCCACCTGCAGATCAGAAAGCGAACGCGCGGACGTTTCCCATGCTGCAGGTGTTGGTGTAAACCAGCACACTGATGCATCACCGACATGTAAACACTACACACTGCGGTCTCCACAGGTTTAAAAGGCAGGCATGCAGGACGTGGACATCTGCAGTCCACCGGTTCGGTTTTTTTTTAGGATTCTGTTCACAAACGAGTGCAGAACGGTCACGAGAAATCAAACCTCTGTTCTGTAAGAGAACGACGGAGTGGACGCTCAGGTGACCTTCTGACCACAGCCGAGGTCGAGACACGTCACCGTGTTTAACAAGCTGAAATAAAATGGGTAGTTCCGGTACTTAAATCCGATTGGCTGAGCCGTTTGTCCAGCCGTGACATCACTGACAATGACGCACACCTCTGAGCGCTTCACATTTGTATCATTGTGTGATATACAATATATTATGTTCCTGATGCTTCTTTAGCCACTAGATTTGGCCACTAGATGGCAGTATTTGAAAGAAACCCGAAACCTGTCAAACAGCATTTAATTCTAAAACCGTCTTGGAAGATCAGTTTTAATAAACGCATTTATGAATCAGAATGTTGTTTTATTCTAACGTGTGTAATGGTTTTATTTAAGCAACAAACACTCGAGGTTGTGTATTATTGTGAATAAATCACAGGAAAAAGGTGTAACTGTACTCCGCTACACGTCATGCCTAATAACACCTTTTATTTTTATATAACTTCCCCATGAATTATTCACAAAAACAAACGTCCTCCTATTGCTTTATTATAAAACGGGTAGGTCCGGTACTTAAATCTGATTGGCTGAGCCGTTGGTCCAGCCATGACATCACTGACAATAACACACACCTATGAGCGCTTCACATTTGTATCAATGTGTGATATACAATACATTATGTTCCTGATGTTTTTTAGAAACCATGTTCTGTGATTTGGCCACTAGATGGCAGTATTTGAAACCCAAAACCTGTCAATCAGCATTCAATTCTAAAACTGTCTTCAAAGACGAGTTTATGAACAATTTTGCTTTTAATAAACACATTTATGAATCAGACCTTGTTGTTTTATTAAAGCTATAAACACTCGCGGTTTTGTATTATTGTGAATAAATCACAGCAAAGAGGAGTAACTGTACCCCGCTACACACAGGGTGACCAGATTCCAATTCACCAGATGTGGGACAAAGACTGTGTTTGTGTGGGACAATGTGGGTCACACCAATGCACTGCCACATAAAACTCTATATATATATAGAGGGTGTGGTAGTTCAGTGGTCAGGGTGTTGTGCTATCAATCTGAAGGTTGTGGGTTCAGATCCCAGGTCCACTGAAGTTACCAATGTGGGTCCCTCATGAGCAAAACCCTCATTGCTCCAGGGATGATGTGATTAATCCTGTGCTCACCTTGTAAGTCGCTTTGGATAAAAACGTCCAATAAATGACCCAAATGTAAATGTAATATATATATATATACACACTGTGTACACATTCTGACCCGATTTGCATTGTTTGTGTTGGTGGGCGCGCCCTTAACACGAGTCCACGTTCCCGATTGGTTGACATTCAAACATCCCGCCTCTCCCCCGATAACAGACAGCACAGCCGTCCAATGATTGATTATAAAACACACATTTCAAAGCTGGAGATTGACTTTCAAGGGTGGCACGGTGGCTTAGTGGTTAGCATGTTCTCCTCTCAGCACTAGGGATTCCCAGTTCGAATCCCAATCTGGGTGGAGTTTTCATGTTCTCCCCGTGTCTGTGTGGGTTTCCTCCGGGTTCTCTGGTTTCCTCCCACAGTCCAAAAACATGGATCAAGTCAATTGAATTCTCCAAATTGCCCCATATAGAGTGTGTGTGTACAGTGATAGATTGGCGTCCTGTCCTGGGTGTATCTGCCCAGCGCCCGAAACCTTCTCCCCTGGATGGGCATGGAGAACGACCCTAGTAGAGGATAAAGCGGAAGATAATGGATGGATGGAGATTGACTTTCAATAACAATGCCGTTTTTGCAACGCAAAACAACGCAATTTGCGGGACGCCTGAAAAATAATGAAATTGTGTGAATGTCTCGCTGGTCACCCTAACTACACGTCATATATAACGTTTATATAACTTCCCCATAACTTATTCACAACAATAGACGTCCTCTTATTGCTTTATTATAAAACGGGTAGTTCTGGTCCTTAAATCTGATTGGCTGAGCCGTTTGTCGTAACATTATAGACAATAACACACACCTCTGAGCGCTTCGCATCCGTATCACTGTGTGATATACGCTATTTTCCCTGTTGTTTTTTTATAAACTGCGTTTTGTAATTTCTCCATTAGATGGCAGTATTTAATTGCATTTGGTTTGAAACAGGAAACGTTTCAATCAGCGGGTCCAAAAACGTGGATTCAAGGTGAATTGGCTTCTCTAAACTGCCCCTATACACTGTGTGTGTGTGTGTGTGTGTGTTTGTGTGTCTGCTCAGCCATGGACTGGCATGTGTCTCGTTAGTGTGTATGTGTATAGAATTACAAACATGCGAGTGTGTGCTAAATAGTTCCACCTGCTGTTTGTTCAGAGAACCTGACTGTGAGATTACTGCCACTGAACGATTAAACAACAACGAAAAGTCTAACACTCGGCATTCTAATACTGAATCACTGCAGAGTTCACGGTGAAGGTTCGTGTTAAAGGTTAAGAGACGGTGTGGCATTCTGCGGAAAATAGTGAATAAATAAAATTAAAATAGTAAAAATATTCACAACGTACAAAATAAATGCGATTGGGCATCACTGCTACCCCACTAAGACCTGTTATAAGAGATTATAAGCACAGAGCACAGATCCTGTGTATTAAGCATCCGTCAGCAGTTCACCACGGCAACAGGGAAGCTCACAGACTGAGGGCGTGTCGTCCGGCAGGTGGACGGCGTCTGAGACGCAGTGCAGCTCCGTTTCTGTTGATTTTTCACAGATAGATTAATAACCGTTAATAATAACGCACGTCTGACGAGGCAGCGTTTGGAACGTAGAACCCGAACAGACGAGGTCAGAGAGCGATCCCAACAAAGACCCGCTGCCGCAGCACCGCTATGAATAGCGGCGCATCAGAAGCTCACAGAGGAGGAGGGACGGGCCGCGGGGACGCATCTTCAGGTGGCTTCACCGAAGCCTCGCTCCTCCTCTGAGTCTGTCCATCACGCCGCCGTTCGTCGTGGTTCTCGGCGGTACCACCGCAGCAGGAACCTGTGGGCGTGTCTTTGGTCGTCAGCGTGGTTTCTACAGCGGACAGGAGATGCGATGAATGGCCTCGTGATTTCAGAACCCGACGATGAGCTGCTGGACTAGAACATGCACACGCTGTGGAGGCAGAGAGGAGAACATGTTAGAACTGCAGATAAGAGACTGAACACCCCCCCCCCCATACACACACATAGAGGATGAAGGATGAATGAATACTGTTTATCTTTTTTTCTATTAGGGTCATGGGGGGGTTCTCCATGACCATCCAGGGGAGAACGTTTCGGGCGCTGGGCAGATAGACCCAGGACAGGACGCCAATCTATCACTGGACACACACTCACTCACACAGACACACTCTATATGGGGCAATTTGGAGAACTCAATTGACCTTGATCCATGTTTTTGGACTGTGGGAGGAAACCGGAGAACCCGGAGGAAACCCATGTGGACACTGTGAGAACATGGAAACCACCCAGATTGGGATTCGAACCGGGAATCCCTAGTTCCTGATGTTTTTTAGAACCCGTGTGTGATTTGGCCACTAGATGGCAGTATCTGAGCGAAACCTGTCAATCAGCATTCAATTCTAAAACTGTCTTCAAAGACGAGTTTATGAACAATTTTGCTTTTAATAAACAAATTTATGAATCAGACCTTGTTGTTTTGTTAAAGCGTGTGTAACTGTATTAGGGTGTGGGGGGGTTCTCCATGCCCATCCAGGGGAGAACGTTTCGGGCGCTGGGCAGATACACCCAGGACAGGGCGCCAATCTATCACTGGACACACATACACACTCACTCACACACACTCTATATGGGGCAATTTGGAGAATTCAATTCACTTTGATCCATGGTTTTGGACTGTGGGAGGAAACCGGAGAACCCGGAGGAAACCCACACAGACACGGGGAGAACATGGAAACTCCACCCAGATTAGAATTCGAACCAAAATCCCTAGCACTGAGAGGAGAACATGCTAACCCCTAAACCGACCAGCTGGAACCATAATCAAACATAAATCTAATGCAAAAACAATTATTGGTTCTCTTTCCTGTTCTCTATTTTAGTTTCAATATCGGCAAGTAAGAAACAGAATGTTTCAATTGCCCTCTGCGCTGGTTTTGCACTCGTTCTTCACGTGGAGAACCCTGATGCAACAGTAAACAAACAGGCATCATCCCCCCCACTGTGCACTCAGCACCGGCAGAACACAACAACTCCAAAAACCAGTCGACACAAAGAAGCCAATCATTCCCATCAGCCCGAGCTGCGTTCTGCGGCCTCCTGCCTGCGTGCTGCTGATTGGTGCATTCAGCCTGACGGGTTCCAGCGTCTGGGTGACGCAGAGGATCTCGAGTGCGTCAGCTCGCTCAGTCGATGGGCTTTTTAGATTCTCAGCAGTCGTAAATGACAGACGCCGACTCGGCGCCGCACGCCCGTCTGCAGGTTACATCAAAAGCTTTGCCAAATGACGGGCTTCAGGAAGAGCTGCGGAACGCTGCGGAACACTGCGGAACGCTGCGACTGCGCGCTCCAGCTCAGCCTGCTACAACAGACCTGTCCAAAAGTCTTAGAAGAACATCACAGCGTCCCGGTTCTGCCCCCTTCAGTCCGAACGTCAAGCGCGTGATGAAAGGCAGATGTATTTGACTTAAGGCGGCACGGTGTCTTAGTGGTTGGCATGTTCTCCTCTCAGCGCTAGGGATTCCCGTTTGAATCCCAATCTGGGTGGAGTTTCCATGTTCTCCCCGTGTCTGTGTGGGTTTCCTCCGGGTTCTCCGGTTTCCTCCCACAGTCCAAAAACATGGTTCAAGGTGAATTCCTTCATCATCTTCAGCTTAATCCTCTATAACATTCAGGGGAGAACGTTTCAGGCGTTGGTTAGAGAGAGTGTGTGTGTGTGTGTGTGTGTGTGTGTGTATCTGTGTGTGAGTGTGTTTATGTGAGTGTGTGTGTGTATGTGTCACTGCGTTTATGTGAGTGTGAGTGTATGTGTGACTGCGTGTGTGTGTGTGACTGTGTGTGTGTGTGAGTGTGTTTATGTGTGTGTGAGTGTATCTGTGTGAGTGTGTTTATTTGAGTGTGTGTGTATGTGTGACTGTGTGTGTGTGTGTATGTGTGACTGTGTGTGTGTGTGTGTGTGACTGTGTGTGTGTGTGAGTGTGTTTGTGCGTGTGTGTGTGTGACTGTGTGTGACTGTGTGTGTGTGTTAGTGTGTGTGTGTGAGTGTGTTTATGTGTGTGTGAGTGTGTCTGAGTGTATATGTGAGTATGTGTATGTGTGTGTCAATGTGTGTGTATGTGTGTCTGTGTGAGTGTGTGTCTGTGTGTGAGTGTCAGTGTGTGTGTCAGTGTGTGAGTGAGTGTCTGTGTGAGTGTGTGTGAGTGTGTGTCTGTGTGTGATTGTCTATCTGAGTGTGTGTGAGTGTGTGTCAGTATGTGTGTGTATGTGTGTCTGTGTGAGTGTGTATGTGTGTGTGTGTGTGTGTGAGTGTGTATGTGTGTGTGTGTGTGTGTGTGTGTGAGTGTGTATGTGTATGTGTGTGTGTGTCACTCTGTTCTGAATGTATCTGCTCAGCGCATGAATAGTTTTCTGGACGGGGATGACTGATGAAGATGAAGATGAAGATGGTGAATGTATTTGTTGGTGTCAGTGAGGAACCGTTCTAATATTCTCTCACCTCAGTCTTCCGCTCTCTTGCTCGCCCGGTGGCGGGGTGCAGAACTCTCAGAGCGCGGCGGTGAAGCCGCAGGTTCCGTCGTCGTGCTCGTCCAGCTGGATGCGGATCTCGGGTCCGTCCCGGTGGCTCTCGGGCTGGCTCTGAGCACGTTCCGGTTTGGGGGTGGACGACAGAGAGGACGGGGGCGAGGCCTGCTGCATGGACATGGCGCGGCGCAGCAGAGGGGTGCGCTTGCACGACAGGAAGTCGGGCGACGGCGACAGGAAGTCGGGTTTGGAGGAGAGTCCGAAAGAGCCTTGACGCAGAATCATGCGGTTCTTCTTGGTGCGAGAACCGTGCTCGAACTCCAGAGCCGAAAGGTGAACGGCATACCCCTCACTCAGGAACTGAGAACCACAGAGACATTATTTACAATAAATCACAGGGTTCTAACATGATGGTCAGAACACAGGGTTCTGTTTCTAACCTGATGTCAGAACACAGGGTTCTGTTTCTAACCTGATGGTCAGAACACAGGGTTCTGTTTCTAACCTGATGGTCAGAACACAGGGTTCTAACCTGATGGTCAGAACACAGGGTTCTAACCTGATGTTCAGAACACAGGGTTCTGTTTCTAACCTGATGGTCAGAACACAGGGTTCTGTTTCTAACCTGATGGTTAGAACACAGGGTTCTAACCTGATGGTCAGAACACAGGGTTCTAACCTGATGGTCAGAACACAGGGTTCTAACTTGATGGTCAGAACACAGGGTTCTAACTTGATGGTCAGAACACAGGGTTCTAACTTGGTCAGAACACAGGGTTCTAACTTGGTCAGAACACAGGGTTCTAACTTGGTCAGAACACAGGATTCTAACTTGGCCAGAACACAGGGTTCTAACTTGGTCAGAACACAGGGTTCTAACTTGGTCAGAACACAGGGTTCTAACTTGATGGTCAGAGCACAGGGTTCTAAATTGATGGTCAGAACACAAGTGACTTCAGTGGACGTGGGATTTGAACCCACAACCTCCAGACTGAACCACTGATTCACCCCGCCCTCGATCAGTCGTTATGTTCTGATGTCTTTAGGTTCTGATGTCTTTAGGTTCTGATGTCCTTAAGTTCTGATGTCTTTATGTTCTGATGTCTTTAGGTTCTGACGTCTTTAGGTTCTGACGTCCTTTAGGTTCTGTCCTTATGTCCTGATGTCCTTATGTTCTAACGTACCTGACACTGTTGTTGGTGTTTCTTGGACGGTCTTCCAACAATGTAGATCTGCGAGGCCTCCAGGTCTAGAGCGCTGTACACAGACATGTCCTTCATAGAACCGTACGCTGCACTGATCTTAATATGACACTGCAGAACACAAACACACACCAAACCCAGATCACATGACAGAACGCTGGATCCTAAACACTGCCAGAACATTTAATCATCTCATATTAGACCTTTTTTATTTGGACTAACAACAACAAAGAACACAGACGTTCTACAGTCTGGAATTATAATCCAAACTTATAACTGCTACTGTAAATATGTTGGGCGGCAGGTTCTCCTCAGCTCTCGGGGTTCAGGTTCAAATCCCAATCTGGGTGGAGTTTCCATGTTCTCCCCGTGTCCGCGTGGGTTTCCTCCGGGTTCTCCGGTTTCCTCCCACAGTCCAAAAACATTGGATTCAAGGTCAATTGAGTTCTCCAAATTGCCCCATATAGAGTGTGTCTGTGTGAGTGAGTATGTGTCCAGTGATAGATTGGTGTCCTGTCCTGGGTGTATCTGCCCAGCGCCTGAAACGTTCTCCCCTGGATGGGCATGGGGAACCCCCCCCCCGTGACCCTAGTAGAGGATAAAGCGGAAGATAATGAATAGGATGTATACATGGTGAGAACATGCAAACTTTCCAGAGTGGACCTAGTTAACTCACCTTTGAATTTGTCCTTAATTCAAATATGTTTTTTATTATTATTATTATTATTCATCCATTATCTTCCACTTTATCCTCTACTGGTGTCACGGGGGGGTTCCCATGCCCACCCAGGGGAGAACATTTCGGGCGCTGGGCAGATACACTTACATTTACACAAACACACTATATATGGGGCAATTTGAAGAATCAATTGACCTTGATCCCTGTGTTGGGACTGTGGGAGGAAACTGGAGAACCCAGAGGAAATTCGAACCGGGAATCCCTAGCGCTGAGAGGAGAACATACTAACCACTAAGCCACCTTACCGCCCTATTATTATTATTCATTCATTCATTATCTCCCGCTTTATCCTCTATTAGGGTCACATGCCCATCCAGGGGAGAACGTTTCGGGCGCTGGGCAGATAGACTCAGGACAGGGCGCCAATCCATCGCTGGGCACACACTCACTCACTCACACAGACACACTCTATATGGGGCAATTTTTTGAGAATTCAATTGACTTGATCCATGTTTTTGGACTGTGGGAGGAAACCGGAGAACCCAGAGGAAACCCACGCAGACACGGGGAGAACATGGAAACTCCACTCAGATGGGGATTCGAACCGGGAATCCCTAGCGGAGGAATCCACACTAGCCACCTGCTTATTATTATTATTATTATTAGTATTATTAATTACATGCTAACCACTACTATTATCCACCATGCGCCTACTATTATTATTACTACTATTATTTTTATTATTATTATTAGTACTATATTATTATTATTATTATTATTATTATTATTATTATTATTATATTATTATTAACAGTCTAAAGCCCTTTACATACAGAGCCCGTTTGATTGACGTTCATAACGGTGTACACTGTGGTGGAAACTGGAGTAAATATTCTCTGGATGTCATGGACAGCAGAGGATCAAAGCTTTTCTATTAACAAATATCAAATTTAATGAAATTAAAAAGCTCCACCCTCCACTCGCTATGACAGACCTCCTTCACGAGGCTTCTGAGAAAGAGGGTCTTCTGGCGCAGGGGGTCGTGGACGAGTCCCTCAGAGAAGAACACCATGCCCTGAGGGAAGTTGTGCTGCGAGAGCCAGGACACCACCCTCTGCTTCTGCATGTCCGGCCGTCCGGTGATGTAGATGATCAGGTAGCCGAGGTCCTGCCAGTGTCTGCAAGCAGAGGGGGGGGGAGGGGGGGGCACGGGGGGGGGACACCATGGTTGACAGCTTTTCAGTGATTCATTCATTCATTATCTTCCGCTTTATCCTCTATTAGGGTCGCGGGAGGGTTCCCCATGCCCATCCAGGGGAGAACGTCTCGGGCGCCGGGCAGACACAAAACAGGGCGCCAACCCATTGGACACACTGCCTCCTTCTTTGCTTTAGACTTATTGTTTATGGACTCGGGATGGAAACATTGTAGTTCCATAATTCCCCGCGGGTACATGGGGACATGTCCAGTCCATTTTCGTATCGTGTTCTAAACACTAAGCATACCCTATCAGTGATTCAGTAATACATATAATATAATACTGATCAAAAGTTTGGACATGACTCCTTTTTGCTCCACTTATTGTTTATTGGATCATGGACTTTGTAGTTCTACAATTCCAGACTGTAGTCCATTTGTATGTGTTCTACAGAACATACTGTGTAAACCTTCCTCTTAATCTGTTCCATCCATCCATTATCTTGGGGGGGGGGGGGGGGATTTGGTCCTAATGCCCAACCAGGGGAGAACATTTCGGGCGCTGGGCAGATACATCCAGGACAGGACAGTTAGTGGGCCCACACTAACTCACTCACACAGACACACTCTATATGGGGCAATTTAGAGCATACTATTTAGGTTTGTGGAACCGACCTGAAGGTCCCAGATTCGGTTCCCGGTTCCATCAAGTATTATGGCTGAAGTACCCTTGGGCAAGACACCTAACCCCAATTGCTACCACTCCAGTCATGTGATCCCCATCCAGGGGAGAACGTCTCGGGTGCTGGGCAAATACACCCAGGACAGGACACCAATCTATCACTGAGCACACACTCACTCACACAGACACACTCTATATGGGGCAATTTGGAGAATTCAATTGACCTTGATCCATGTTTTTGGACTGTAGGAGGAAACCGGAGAACCCGGAGGAAACCCACATGGACACGGGGAGAACATGGAAACTCCACCCAGATTGGGATTCGAACCTGGAATCCCTAATGCTGAGAGGCGAACATGCTAACCACTAAGCCATCGTGCCACCCACACCCTACACTTTATTTATTAAATGTAATTTTATTGATTCATAAGATTCATTGATTCACCATTTACAGTGTGTCCACACACACACACACACACACACACACTGTATTACTCATCCCACCTCCCTCACTAAGCGCCAGATAGATGTTCACACTATGATGTCCACACTTACCGAACCACGTCCACAGCTCCGGGACGGACTTTAGGATCACTACCCATCAGCGAGACGCTGGCAGCAAAGGATCCGTCTATACTGAACACCACACACTCCATTCCTTTTGGCAGCACGGTGAGAAACGCCTCCGCGCTCGTCTGGTCACCTCTAAAAGGTTTAAAATTTTATTTATAAAGCACTTTAAAAACAACAGCAGCTGCAACAAAGTGCTGTACAGTGTTGAAACCTAAAATTATAAAAAACAAGAATACAATATAAGCAATAAAACGATACATCATGTAAAACACTTAAAAAGGTTTTTTAAAACCAATGGAAAATCATGATGGGTTAAAAGCCAGAGATGGGTTTTAAGACTAGATTTAAAAATGGACAGTGAAGAGGCCGGTCTAATATACAATATAATATACAAATCCTCATCCTCAAAGCTTTATTTCACATTACAGGAAACATGTAAGATTTCCAGCAGAGGAACGATACAGATCTGATGAGGACTGACACTGAACTTCACAGATGCTGCAGCATCAAAAGACATGGTGCTCAATTTATAATTCCATCCATTATCTTCAGCTTTATACTCTATTAGGGTCGAAAGGGGGTTCCCCATGCCCATCCAGGGGAGAACGTTTCGGGCGCTGGGCAGATACACCCAGGACAGGACACCAATCTATCACTGGACACACTCACTCACACAGACACACTCTATATGGGGCAATTTGGAGAATTCAATTGCCACCGTGCCACCCTATATATATATATATATATATATATATATATATATATATATATATATATATATATATATATCTCCATCCATTATCTTCTATCGTGGGGGGGCATCTAGGGGAGAACAGGGGCGCCAATCTATCACTGAGCACACACACTCACTCACACACAGACACACACTCTATATGGGGCAATTTAGAGCCTTCAATTGACCTTGATCCATGTTTTTGGACTGTGGGAGGAAACCGGAGAACCCGGGGGAAACCCACGTGGACACGGGGAGAACATGGAAACTCCACCCAGATTGGGATTGGAACTGAGAATCCCCAGCGCTGAGAGGAGAACATGCTAACCACTAAGCCACCGTGCCGCATATTATAAAGAGTGCCATATAAAACCCAGTAAAATGAACAAAACAGTAAAATCTATAGTAATTGTTGAAATTAGAAGCATGTTCAAATCACATACTTCACCACCATTTTTATGGGATATACACCAACAGGAAGTCTCTTGTTTTGAGGAATGGTGTAGGTGATCCTCCCACTGCTGCTGGTGACCTCGGTATCGAACAGCACCCAGCGTCCTGATCCGGGTTGAGTTGCTAAAAACACATCCACCTAACACAGGAACACAGGGATTCAGGAACACAGAGATTCAGGAACCGAGGAACACAGGGATTCAGGAACACAGGGATGCAGGGATTCAGGAACACAGGGATGCAGGAACCCAGGAACACAGGGATTCAGGAACACAGGGATGCAGGGATTCAGGAACACAGGGATGCAGGAACCCAGGAACACAGGGATTCAGGAACACAGGGATGCGGGAACACAGGGATGCAGGAACACAGGGATGCAAGAACACAGGGACAAAGGGACGCAGGAACACAGGGATGCAAGAACACAGGGACAAAGGGACGCAGGAACACAGGGATGCAGGAACACAGGGACGCAGGAACACAGGGACGCAGGAACACAGGGATTCAGGAACACAGAGACACAGGGATGCAAGAACACAGGGACAAAGGGATGCAGGAACACAGGGATTCAGGAACACAGGGATTCAGGGACACAGGAACACGGGGACGCAGGGACACAAACACGGGGACAAAGGGACAAAGGATCACAGGGGCGCAGGAATACAGGGGCGCAGCGACACAGGGGCGCAGCGACACAGGGGCGCAGGGACACAGAGACGCAGGAACACAGAGACACAGGAACACAGAGACCCAGGAACACAGAGACCCAGGAACACAGAGACACAGGAACACAGAGACACAGGAAGAGTGTCAGCGCTTAACCATCGAGCCGAACCACACAGGTGCAGGAGACGAAATGAAAAGCCATCTGTGAGCTCACAGCCTTTAGTGTTCTGAACAAAACAGCGTGCTCCGCGATGTGCAGACCAACATTTCAACTCTAACATTTAAATTAAAGCAGCTGTCGCTCCAAACGCTCTTTATATTTGAAAATATCTTGTGTCAAAGTCAAATCTATTAAAACATATTGTTTCATCTCATCCTTTATCTTCTGCTTTATTCTCTACTGAGGTCGCCGGGGGGGGTGAATAATGAGTGATATTTATTTATATATTTATTATTCATTATTCAGTCATTATTCCAAGGGCAGAGTGAAAAAGAGAAGAGAGACAGAAATGGAACTGAAGCACAACCTTCTCTCCTGTGAGGGTGACCATGTCCAGAGGACCGTACATGAACCGTCCCACCAGAGTCTGAGGACCGTCCTCTGTAGCAATCACATCATGCACTCTGTGGTTAGCTGTCACATTCTGAAACACACACATGTGTACACACACACACACACACACACACACACACACACAGGCGCACACACACACACACACACACACACACACACACAGACAGACAGACAGACACACAAACACACACACAGACAGACAGACACACACACACATATATATACACACGTACACGCACAGAAACACACACACACACAAACAGAGAGAGAGACACAGACACACAAACACAGACACACACATACATACAGACAGACAGAGAAACACAAACACACACATACATAAACAGACACACATACAGACACACACATACACACATACATACATACAGACAGAGATACACACACACATACATACATACAGACAGAGATACACACACACATACATACATACAGACAGAGATACACACACACATACATACATACATACAGACACAGATACACACACACATACATACATACATACAGAGAGAGATACACACACACATACATACATACATACAGAGAGAGATACACACACACATACATACATACATACAGAGAGAGAGAGAGAGAGAGAGAGAGAGACAGAGACACACACAAACACACACATACATACACACACAGACACACACACACACACATACATATAGACACAGACACACACACACACACACACACACAGATTACTGTTTTCATGGACTTCTTCATTTAGAAAATATTAAAGTCATTTTTAAAAGTAAATCAAAGAAAAATTATTCCTGACAAAAATCATAAAAAAAAATCATAAAACAAAAATCATAATAAAAATCCATGACTCATCACGAAAGTGACGACATGTTAAGATCCGCCGCTTCAACTTTTCAAGGTTCAGCTGCAACAGAACAGAGAAGCATCTCACAGCGTTCTGTTTCAGAGTGCTGTAGTTACCCTCAGCTTTACGTGAGTTCTTCTGCGCAGCCACTTCTCTCTGGGGCTGGATGGAGAGAACGGCACCGAGTCACAGCAGTCTGCCTCCCCTGCCTTCAGACAGTCACAGCGCAGAACCTGAAAGAGAGAGAGACGCCCCGAGATCAACAGTTCTGCTCAATATTAATATATAAATAATATAATATATAAATAATATAAATATATAAATAATATAAATATATATAAATATAAATATAAACAGCCTGCCGTTTCTCGATGAGCACTAAATCAATGTGTGATATACAATATTTATAAACTGTGTTCTGTAATTTGGCCACTATTTGGTATTTGGTAGTATTTGATAGTTAAAAAAAACGGAATCCTGTTACTCAGCGATCAGTGTTCACTTTAAAAACCGACGACTTTATCGCAGAAGACCAGTTAATTAAAGATTGTGCTGATTATTCTTTTAATAAACACATTTCGGAATCAAACCTTATATTTTATTATAGTTTTTTAAAAGCAATAAACCACTTGGCGGCACGGCAGCTTAGTGGTTGGCATGTTCTCCTCTCAGCACTAAGGATTCCCGGTTCGAATCCCAATCTGGGTGGAGTTTCCATATTCTCACCGTGTCCATGTGGGTTTCCTCCGGGTTCCTCCCACAGTCCGAAAACATGGATCAAGATCAATTGAATTCTCCAAATTGCCCCATATAGAGTGTGTCTGTGTGAGTGAGTGTGTGTACAAGTGATAGATTGGCGCCCTGTCCTGGGTGTATCTTCCCCGCGCCCGGAACGTTCTCCCCGGATGCACATGGGGAACCATATCGAGCCCCTAGTAGAGGATAGAGGAAAGATAATGATCTATAGGCGGCACGGCAGCTTAGTGGTTAGCATGTTCTCCTCTCAGCACTAGGGATTCCCGGTTCGAATCCCAATCTGGGTGGAGTTTCCATATTCTCACCGTGTCCATGTGGGTTTCCTCCGCGTTCTCCGGTTTCCTCCCACAGTCGGAAAACATGGATCAAGATCAATTGAATTCTCCAAATTGCCCCATATAGAGTGTGTCTGTGTTAGTGAGTGTGTGTACAAGTGATAGATTGGCGCCCTGTCCTGGGTGTATCTTCCCAGCGCCCGGAACGTTCTCCCCGGATGCACATGGGGAACCATATCGAGCCCCTAGTAGAGGATAGAGGAAAGATAATGATCTATAGGCGGCACGGCAGCTTAGTGGTTAGCATGTTCTCCTCTCAGTGCTAGAGATTCCCAGTTCAGATCCCAATCAGGGTGGAGTTTCCATCTTCTCCCCACCACCCATGTGGGTTTCCTCCGGGTTCTCCGGTTTCCTCCCACAGTCCAAAAACATGGATCAAGCCAATTGAATCCTCCAAATTGCCCCATATAGAGTGTGTCTGTGTGAGTGAGTGTGTGCCCAGTGATAGATTGGCGTCCTGTCCTGGGTGTATCTGCCCAGCGCCTAAAACATTCTCCCCTGTATGGGCATGTGGAACCCCCCCCCCCCGATGGAATAAAGCATTCGCAGTGCATCTCATTTACAGTAATGCACGCCCTCTGGTGGCTTCTTGCTGCAGTAGACTTTCACCTGATTAATGGCTCAGCATGGGTCCACGGGCATTTCGAACCGTCCCTCTGTTTTGACACAACACTGCACAGTTGTTATCGCAAGTAGAGCGAGGTGTGACTCACTGAGCCCTGGCTCGGTCTGTCTTAATTATATGGAAATCCATGCCGCAGAGAAGACGGGGCTGCAAAGAACTTTCGGGCATTTATCATGTGGAAACACGCGTGTGAGGGTACGAGGGAGGGATCGGTGACGCACATCCCAGCTTTGCAATATTTAAACGGTCCAGCCGGCTATGAAAAACCTTGGTGGGGTGTTCGGATGCTGCAGGGCAGCTTTGTGCCTGACCTTGGTGATGCCCGGGGGTTAAATCAACAGCATGGAAATTCAGAAAAAATATATACAGAGGGAACAAAAGACAAGAACAGAAAATCCCATTCATCTCGTCTGACCTTGTTCTCTTCACGTGTTCTCCCTTAAACACAACCCGAGACGGCGACCTCGCTCCGAACGCCGCTAATTACAGACATTTGTTTATCAGCCGGCGTAATCGGTCGCCTACATGCACACGCACACCCAGCGCTATAACCTCAGCTCGTCTCCGCGCGGTCGTCGTTTTCGCCGCCAGCGGGTGTCCTCAGGCCTGGCCGGTCTGTATAAGTGGCATGAAGACGAGAGGACAGGCCTGATCAAACGATCTGCACAGCTCGGTGCAGCATGGACTCCCTTTAGAACGCTCAGCATCATGAAGATCATTGCTCCCTCAGCCCAAGATGGTCGACCACCTACTGCCCACCTACTGCCCATGATGGTTCCAGCTTTGGTGTATTAAGGGGTGCCCTGGTGCCCCCCCTCCTGGTCATTAGCACTCTTCAGAAATCACCCCCCCCCCCCTCCCGTAACAGAATGTGTTTTGATGTGTGGACTGCATTTCTGTTGAAACTGTTCTGTTAAAATTAACTGTTGAGTTTTCATGTTCTCCATGTGTCTGTGTGGGTTTCCTCCGGGTTCTCCGGTTTTCTCCCACAGTCCAAAAACATGGATTCAAGATAAATTAAATGCTCTAATTTGCCCCATATAGAGTGTGTCTGTGTGTGAGTGTGTGCTCAGTGATAGATTGGCGCCTTGGCCTGGGTGTATATGCCCAACGCCCGAAACGTTCTCCCCTGGATGTGGATCACATGCCTGGGGTGGTAGGTGGCCTTGTAAATGGAGCACGGATGCAATTGGGGTTAGGTGTCTTGCCCAAGTGTATTGCCCAGAATATTTGGTGGGACCGGGAACCGAACCGGGAACCTTTAGGTTCCACAAACCTAAATAATATGCTCTAAATTGCCCCATATAGAGTGTGTCTGTGTGAGTGAGTGTGTCCAGTGATAGATTGGCGTCCTGTCCTGGGTCTATCTGCCCAGCGCCCGAAACGTTCTCCCCTGGATGGGCATGGAGAACCCCCCCCCCGTGTCCGTAATAGAGGATAAAGCGGAAGATAATGGATGGATGGAACAGAGTAAAGGGGGTTTAGTAAAGGGGCACCCGAAACGTTCTCCCCTGGATGGGCATGGGGAACCCCCCCTACTCCCCCTCATCCACAGACACACCGACAGACTATATAGGGGCAATTTAGAACAGCCAATTCACTGGAGAACCCAGAGAACTTATATTGGCATCAAGATACAGATCTGATATATTGCGCTTCATGCTTCTGAATCTGCACAGATCTGATTGGCTGAGGAGCAATCACACAAGTTTGTCGGTTTGGGTCCTCAGTGAACAACGTCCCACACGTCCAGACCCCGACAGCGGGTCATCTCTTGGTGACCTCTGATGTCCATCCATCCATTATCTTCCGCTTTATCCTATATTAGGGTTGCGGGGGGGGGGGGTCCCCATGCCCATCCAGGGGAGAACGTTTCGGGCGCTGGGCAGATAAACCCAGGACAGGACACCAATCTATCGCTGGGCACAAACTCACACAGACACACTCTATATGGGGCAATTTGGAGAACTCAATTGACTTGATCCATGTTTTTGGACTGTGGGAGGAAAGCAGAGAACCCGGAGGAAACCCACGCGGACACGGGGAGAACATGGAAACTCCACCCAGATGGGGATTCGAACCGGGAATCCCTAGCGCTGAGAGGAGAACATGCTAACCATTAAGCCACCGTGCCACCCTGACCTTTGATGTATAATATCAAAACCTCTGTTTCCGTTAATCTCTATTTATGGAAATCTCCAAATATTGCTGATAAACAACGGCCACTTTACTGGTGGTCACTCACTTATTAGTGTAATTAACTCATTAATGGCATGATTGAATTCTATACCTGCTGATCAAGTGCTTGTCACACAGAATAGTCTGGTGCAATAAAGAAAAAGCACGCAGTGGGGGGTAAATATCCAGAGAGAAAAGCCACGATGAAGAGAGAGCAGTGAAGGATGGACGGACTGACGGACGGCTATGATGATCAGAACATCGTTATAAGTTCGTAATAAACGTCATCTGGAGTCAGAACCGCGCTGCTGACCTGTCTGAGGATGAAGGCCACGGCGTCTGTGGATTCCCAGTAGGAGGCGTGGAACAGGTGAGGCAGAGCGACGGTGGGGAACGCGGTGAGCACGTCGGGGCAATAAAGCACGTAGTCCAGACGTTTGGAGCCCCACCACCTGCTACAAACTAAACGAACACACGACACGGAACCTCAGGAACATTCAATACTGATACACATCCAACTAAGATGCTACATCCAGCTATTTTAGATTAAAGATTCAAAGTAGCATTACTGGCATGACTGTATTTACAACAATAATAATGCCAAAGCATGACAACAAAGAAAATAAAAGAAAATCATGATAATAACACAGGATAATAGAAATCCATACATCCGCTTTATCCTCTATTAGGATTGCGGGGGGGTTCCCCATGCCTATCCAGAGGAGAACGTTTCGGGCGCTGGGCAGATACACCCAGGACAGGGCACCAATCTATCCCTGGGCACACACTCACTCACACAGACACACTCTATATGGGGCAATTTGGAGAATTTAATTGTTGATCCATGTTTTTGGACTGTGGGAAGAAACCGGAGAACCCAGAGGAAACCCACGCGGACACGGGGAGAACATGGAAACTCCACCCAGATTGGAATTCGAACCGGGAATCCCTAGTGCTGAGAGGAGAACATGCTAACCACTAAACCACCATGCCGCCCCAATATAGATCATCCATCCATCCATTATCTTCCGCTTTATCCTCTACTAGGGTCGTGGGGGGGTTCCCCATGCCCATCCAGGGGAGAACGTTTCGGGCGCTGGGCACCCAGGACAGGACGCCAATCTATCCCTGAGCACACACTCACTCACACAGACACACTCTATATGGGGCAATTTGGAGAATTCAATTGACCTTGAGCCATGTTTTTGGACTGTGGGAGGAAACCGGGGAGAGAACATGGAAACCCACCCAGAGGAAACCCACGCGGACACGGGGAGAACATGGAAACTCCACCCAGATGGGGATTCGAACTGGGAATCCCTAGTGCTGAGAGGAGAACATGCTAACCACTAAGCCACCGTGCCCTGACCTCTGATGTATAATATTAAAACCTCTGTTCCCATTAATCTCTATTGCCACCCTATATATATATATATATACACTAATATACATATACACTAATATATATATATATATAAAATACTTAAACTGAATGCAGGTCAGACTCACGTTGTGAAATGCTCCAGTCTGTGTGGATGTCCTCAGACTCGATTTTGGGGACAGCTGACCTGCAGCATGGGGTCTGAACATCCGAGTTCCCTTCAGCCGGCTGCTTCAGCTCAGTGTCAGCTAAAGAGAGAGCAACAATAAAGAACGTCAGAGAACATGTAGGCAGCTCAGACTGTTCAGCTCAGCTGGGTTCTTACACAGATCAGAGGCTCTGTGGTTCCATCAAGTTCTGGAGTGTGTCTGTGTGAGTGAGTGTGTGCCCAGTGATGGATTGGCGTCCTGTCCTGGGTGTATCTGCCCAGCGCCCGAGACATTCCCCCCCCCCCCCCCCCCCCCCCCCCCCCCCCCCCGTGACCCTAGTAGAGAATTAAACTTAGTGGTTAGCATGTTCTCCTCTCAGCATTAGGGATTCCCGGTTTGAATCTCCCCGTGTCCGCGTGGGTTTCCTCCGGGTTCTCCGGTTTCCTCCCACAGTCCAAAAACATGGATCAAGGTCAAGTGAATTCTTCAAATTGCCCCATATAGAGTGTGTGCGTGTTTGTGTAAGTGAGTGTGTCCAGTGATAGGTTGGCGTCCTGTCCTGGGTGTATCTGTGCAGCGCCTGAAACGTTCTCCCCTGGATGGTCCTGGGGAACCCCCCCCGTGACCGTAGTAGAGGATTAAACTTAGTGGTTGGCATGTTCTCCTCTCAGCTCAGGGGATTCCAGGTTCGAATCCCAATCTGGGTGGAGTTTCCATGTTCTCCCCGTGTCCGTGTGGGTTTCCTCCGGGTTCTCCGGTTTCCTCCCACAGTCCAAAAACATGCATGAAGGGCCATTGAATTCTCCAAAATTGGCCCATATACTGTAGAGTATCTGTGTGAGTGAGTGTGTGCCCAGTGATAGCTGGGGGCATCCTGTCCTGGGTGTATCTGCCCAACGCCCGAAACGTTCTCCCCTAGATGGTCATGGGGAACCTCCCCCGTGACCCTAATAGAGGATAAAGCTGAAGGTTAATGGATGGATGTGTTTTATGGTGATGGCAATATGGCAGTCTGTTTATAATGTTGGTTCTGCATCTGCTGTATGAGCTGATCTTTGCGTTTTCCTTGGTGCGTTATTATTTGATTTGATTTATATTTATTTTGTGTCAGCATAGATCTCATGTAGTTTGTTGTCGGTTTGCGTGTTCCGTTGCGGTTGCCATTTATTTTGGATGTATTCCTTTATGAGAGGTTTCAAATCTGAAGGTTCCATGTGGCAGGAACTTCAAATGGCTGCTGATTATTCAGCAGGACTCAGGCTTTAATCCTGATATGAGGTGTAATGTATGAAACAGTGTGAGGGAACATGAGCTGGGTTCTCCTCACTCGATTAGAATGCAGCAGCGCCGATGCTTTAACCCTCGACTCGCCCCGCCGCCGACCTCACCCCGGCTATTTAAATCAATTGAATATGAGAACAATTTTTGGCTCAGCATGCAGCTGGCACGCACAGCAGGACCGTCCGCCTCCTGCAGCAGAGAGCGAGGCCAGCGGTGACTCAGCAACCTCACAGCGTCCAACATCACAGCGTCCAACCTCACAGAGTCCAACCTCACAGCGTCCAACCTCACAGAGTCCAACATCACAGCGTCCAACCTCACAGCGTCCAACCTCACAGAGTCCAACCTCATAGAGTCCAACATCACAGCGTCCAACCTCACAGAGTCCAACCTCACAGCGTCCAACCTCACAGAGTCCAACATCACAGCGTCCAACCTCACAGCGTCCAACCTCACAGAGTCCAACCTCATAGAGTCCAACATCACAGCGTCCGACCTCACAGCGTCCAACCTCACAGAGTCCAACATCACAGCGTCCAACCTCACAGCGTCCAACCTCACAGAGTCCAACCTCACGGCGTCCAACCTCACAGCGTCCAACCTCACAGAGTCCAACCTCACAGAGTCCAACATCACAGCGTCCAACATCACAGCGTCCAACCTCACAGAGTCCAACATCACAGCGTCCAACCTCACAGCGTCCAACATCAGAGCGTCCAACCTCACAGCGCCCAACCTCACAGAGTCCAACATCACAGCGTCCAACCTCACAGAGTTCAACCTCACAGAGTCCAACCTCACAGAGTCCAACCTCACAGCGTCCGACCTCACAGCGTCCGACCTCACAGAGTCCAACCTCACGGCGTCCAACCTCACGGCGTCCAACCTCACGGCGTCCAACCTCACGGCGTCCAACCTCACGGAGTCCAACCTCACAGCGTCCAACATCACAGCGTCCAACCTCACAGCGTCCAACCTCACAGAGTCCAACCTCACAGAGTCCAACCTCACAGAGTCCAACCTCACAGAGTCCAACCTCACAGCGTCCAACCTCACAGCGTCCAACCTCACAGCGTCCAACCTCACAGAGTCCAACCTCACAGCGTCCAACCTCACAGCGTCCAACATTACAGCGTCCAACCTCACAGCGCCCAACATTACAGCGTCCAACCTCACAGAGTCCAACCTCACAGCGCCCAACATTACAGCGTCCAACCTCACAGAGTCCAACCTCACAGCGTCCAACCTCACAGCGTCCAACCTCACAGAGTCCAACCTCACAGAGTCCAACCTCACAGCGTCCAACCTCACAGAGTCCAACATTACAGCGTCCAACCTCAGAATCCAACCTCAGAGTCCAACCTCAGAGTCCAACCTCAGAGTCCAACCTCACAGCGTCCAACCTCACAGCGTCCAACCTCACAGCGTCCAACCTCACAGAGTCCAACCTCACAGCGTCCAACATTACAGCGTCCAACCTCACAGCGTCCAACCTCACAGCGTCCAACCTCACAGCGTCCAACCTCACAGCGTCCAACCTCACAGCGTCCAACCTCACAGAGTCCAACCTCACAGCGTCCAACCTCACAGAGTCCAACATTACAGCGTCCAACCTCAGAATCCAACCTCAGAGTCCAACCTCAGAGTCCAACCTCACAGCGTCCAACCTCACAGCGTCCAACCTCACAGCGTCCAACCTCACAGAGTCCAACCTCACAGCGTCCAACATTACAGCGTCCAACCTCACAGCGTCCAACCTCACAGCGCCCAACATTACAGCGTCCAACCTCACAGCGTCCAACCTCACAGCGTCCAACCTCACAGCGTCCAACTCCAACCTCACAGAGTCCAACCTCACAGCGTCCAACCTCACAGCGTCCAACCTCACAGCGTCCAACCTCACAGAGTCCAACCTCACAGCGTCCAACCTCACAGCGTCCAACCTCACAGCGTCCAACCTCACAGAGTCCAACCTCACAGCGTCCAACCTCACAGAGTCCAACCTCACAGAGTCCAACCTCACAGCGTCCAACCTCACAGCGTCCAACCTCACTTACAGCCCCACATAGAACCAGACTCACATCAGAGAACAAACAGTAGAACAAATACAACTGCCATGTAATGTACAGCGTGGGTTTCCTCCGGGTTCTCCGGTTTCCTCCCACAGTCCAAAAACATGGCTCAAGGTCAATTGAATTCTCTAAATTGCCCCATATAGAGTGTGTTTGTGTGTCACTGCATGGGTGGGTTAAATGTGGAGGACAAAGCCTCTGTGTGTACGCACGGCAGGTAAAATAAATCCGGTCGGCATGGTGGTTAGCATGTTCTCCTCTCAGCACTAGGAAATTCCGGTTCGAATCCCCATCTGGGTGGAGTTTCCATGTTCTTCCCGTGTCCGTGTGGGTTTCCTCCGGGTTCTCCGCCTTCCTCCCACAGTTCAAAAACATGGATCAAGGTCAATTAAATTCTCCAAATTTCCCCATATAGAGTGTGTCTGTGTGAGTGAGTGAGTGTGTGTCCAGTGATTCCATTGGCGTCCTGTCCTGGGTGTATCTGACCAGCGCCTGAGACGTTCTTCCCTGGATGGGCATGGGGAACCGTGACCCTAATAGAGGATAAAGCGGAAGATGATGGATGAATGTAATGTATAATAAATAGGGGTGTCTTCAACTAAGGATTTTCATAGTCGAATCTGATTCGTCAGATTTTCCCTATAGTCGACTGATAGTCGAATCAGT